>PVJA010015422.1:0-45464 GCA_004027025.1 Myocastor coypus | reverse complement strand
CTCGCACCGATCCTCCTGCCTCAGCCTCCCGAGTGCTGGGATTACAGGCGTGCGCCACCACGCCCAGCTCAAAGAGTGTACATTTCTGACTTGTCGGCACTTTCACCTTTCTCGGTCTTTGAGGGTTTGAGACCCAGTGAAAGAACTTGCAGGAGTGATGGCGTTAGACATTATCCACAGGTGAGTCATCCCAAAGAGTGAGGAAGGTGTCTCCTCACATGCTGTGCAGTCACTCCTGGCTTTGTGCACTGCCATGTGGAATAGGGGACGCGTTGTGACTTTCTACTGCAAGAGCTCATGTTTATACCCAGTTGTCTGAGTGGAACTCACCCAGTTTGATAGACCTGGAAGCCACCACAAAGGCAGTGTTTGCTGAGACTGAAATAGTAAGGAGACCCAGGAGCGATTGGAGCTTTTTTCCCCCAGCACTAGGAGTTGAGCCCAGAGCCTCTGCACTGAGCTACGTTCCCAGCCCACTTACTTACTTACAGTCATGTAGACACAAATTCTTACTAAATTGCTAAGCTGCCCAGGCTGAGCTCAAACTTACATTCTCTTGCATCAGCCATGCCTGTACCCATCCATTGTCAGGTTGGGAATTTTGTATACTGCTTTTCACTAAGCCAAGTGCACCAGTGACTTCATTCCTTATGGAGCCCTTATCTCCTTATCCATATTCTCGGAAAGCATGATAAAGCTTATTTTGTTATTAATGTTAATTCTAGTCTCAGGCTTATAATGTCCTAAATTTTCCTTTACTGTCAGCCAGATCCAGAAAGGACCCGTCTAAGCATCCAAATGTTTGGCTCAGGCAATAATTAAACAAGTGTCAGAGACTCTGAACCTAAGTTTAAATTCCAATTTTCATCCTTTTTTTTTATCATTTTATCTCTTTCATCATTTTTGGAATGAAATAATTCAAAATCTCAAAATATTCTGAATCTTTATACTTATTTGTTTGTTATTTTAAAGAAGTGTATATATGATGTGCTACTTAATTCTATTTGTCAAACTAGTTATCAAATATTTACTTGGTCTTCCTTAGTAACATCTGCCCTCCATCAATTTCTTATTAATTTGACAGAGAAAGTGATTGTTTCTACGTGCCGAAGCACCACTGAGACGTTCCCTGTTTACAATAGACTTTGCGCTAAGTGTGGTGGTGCATTTCTCAGTGATTTAGTGGTAATATAATTCAGATACAATGTTTATTACCTTAGAGAGAAAAAGAAAATTATGTAAGCTTTTCAGTGTATTCCTTCCTATAATTGAAAGAGATGAACCTTTCCTTTCCTAGTAATATTTGCAAACATCTCTGCAAACTAGAATCTTTGTTTTTTTTTTTTGTTTAAGAATTTTTAAATTTTATTTATTTATTTTTTGTTTCAGAACCTTTGTTTGTTTATTCACTCATTTTTATGGCTGGCTCAGCCCGCCCCAAGGGCAGGGTTGGCGCAGCATGTGGTGCTGGGGATCGAACCACAGTCCCTGAAGCCGCCCAAGCTTTCCCAAGCAGGTGCTTTAGACCACTGAGCCATCCCACCAGGCCCCCAAAACTAGAATCTTTGGCTTCCTGTAAAAATTATAAAAATTTCTCGGTTCAAAGCCAGCCATCTTTTTATTGCTTCCCCTACTTTTTCTATACCTGATTAATTTCCTTTACTCTAGGATGCCCATGGGCTATTGGAATCCATAGCTAACATTTCATGCAGACTCTAACAGCACAAAGAGTGAGCTCAGTACCTGAGAAGTCTGTGCCATTCACATAGATTATACTGAAGCATGTGTCTGTCCTCATGCCTGAGTATACATGTGAGCGCCAACCTTGCAGGTGGGCAATACGTGATAGAAACACCTGGAATGTTTAATTAAACATGGTATTTTAGGCCCTATCAACTTTCAGTCCCTAACTTGTCTCTTAAAGGCTAAGTGTATTCCAAGTAACACTATCAGATTTGACACTAGATTAACACAAAACTCATAGGAAAATGAGAGCCAAAGAAGCCCCAGAAACTTCTGTGTTTTAGGTGCATTCCACGGTTTTTAGAATAGATGCATCAGCTTGGCTCCCCCTGCAAACTAGCCTGAGAATGCATAAAATCTCTCAGCTCTGCTGCATCAGTCATTTACTACCTGGACACTCGCACCTGGGGATGCTTCAGATTTGTCCCACCTTTGCAAAGGTGCCAACCCAAGGCTGAAACTTATTGTTGGATTGGAAGGAGCTTCCCTTAGTGCACCAGGATCCATGATTCTATGATATCAGTCATGGGCTCTGCTCACTGCTCTTCTCAGAAGGACAACATGGACTGCCAGTTCTTCCCTTAAACAGATATTCCATGCAGTACTTTTTACTTCCTCCCTAGATACAATGCCTGGCATCATAAAGGTATTTATACTCACTGCAAATGATAATGGAAGATAGTTTTATCATTTCTCAGGAAAGTGGTGACATGGTATGCAGTAGTTACAATCCTCTGTTATAAATTCAAGAAGCTTCTGGGGAAAAATCAGCCTGCCTTGATATGCTTAAGTAACCTGACATTGCAGCTGGTGAGGTTCACTTTTATGAGTTCACCCTGTTTTTGCACTGAGGATCCCAGGGCTTTCTCATGGACCTATATCTCCAGCAACTACTCCTTTCTCTTTTTTAAAACAGGTTCTTGAGCTTCCCAAAATACCGGGGTTGCAAGCATGTGCTACCATGCCTAATTTTTTAGCTTAACATTTTTTTAATGTATTTAGTATAGGGTCTCACTGTGATCTAATGATCCCAGGGTGCCATGGAAGTTCCCACCCCCAGGGCACGCTAACTGTGACTGGGCGTGGTGGTGCATGCCTGTAATCCCAGAGCTTGGCAGGCTGAAAACAAAGAATTACCACAAGTCTAATCTGTGTAGTGACATCCTGTAGACCCTGTACTAAAGACATTTTTTAAAATAGCAAATGGAAAGATGATTTGGCATTTTTTAGAAAAGTGACCACAAAAATCCAACACTAACTAGGATCTGTAATAAAAATATTAGTTTGAAATAAAAGAAAAAATCATTAAACATCGCACAGTTTCACAGTTCTATAAAGTAAAAACTAAAAAGCTGCTACAGAACATCGTATGTCAGGAAATTTCAAATGATGCTCCCATGAATTCTGTCCTCTGCCTTGCAGGTCAGAGCGTTCAGGCTCTGAGGGTGCCCTGCATGTGTAGATGGGAAAATGAGGTTCCCACATTCTTCCCTGGGAGGACCTAGGCTCTCGGGCTGAAACTTACTGTTTCCAACAGGGGGACATGGAATGGAGTCTTTTTGACAGCATTGGAAAATCAATGTCTGTGTCATCTCTATTGATCAGTTCACATACATCTTACTTTGAATAGCAAAATATCACCTTTTGGATCCTTGCTCTCAGTTAAATTATGATATTCTATAAGACTTTGTTTTGTTCAGCCAAGATTTCTGAGCATCTCAATTTATAAAGAATAATTTTATGGTACAATGAACATAGGCAAAAACCCTGGGTAAACTAAAGAACAGTAGAAAAACCATCACCTTTCAGTAACTTTCTCTAATAAAAGTAACCTTAACTACATGAAAATTGCATTTTTAAACATAGTTTGAGTCAGAGGAAACACCTCCTGCTAGCCGTAAGTAATCTGGAACTATAATTGATGAGGTTTGTTTTTATGACCTTACTTTTAAAAATTCTTTTAAGTACTGTTTTCTTAAATTGATTTCAAAAGATATCAAGGTGAAATCCACCAGGAAATTCTACTTTGACTCTTTCCATCTCGCTGGATTGCAGTAAAGTTTAAGTTGGGACACGTCTCGCAACTCTAGAAGCTCTCTGCTCCAGGGTCTCCCCACCCAAGGCCCTATTCATCACCCAGGTTTGGATGCTAACATTTGAGAGTTGGTGAACTCATGCCATGGAGGATGCTGCTTCCTGGAGACTCTGCCCTGACCTTAAGTTGAGATCTCCACAGTTCCAGAGGCCCAGGCCCTTGTCTTATGTACCTCTCTGCTGTCTCTACCTGCTGCTCTCCAAATCACTCCTAGCTCCCCACTCTGCATCTGGGGACCTCCCACAACCTTCTCTTCATTGAGCTCTGGCTCTTTCAACAAGATGTAACAAGCCCTTTAACTACAAGTAGCTCCCAGATCCCACAAAGTTTCCACCAAGGAAAGAGACATTAGAAACCAAGCCTGTCCTCAAAATGAGGAGATGAATAAAACACAAGCTAATACTAGGCCACAAGAGAATATTCTGTATGGCCAAAAAAGCTGTTTAGTCAATTTTCTTAGACATTATGGCATAACAAAAAATATTTGAGGGCATTGCTAAAAGAAAATACTATGAGTTTATTCAGAAATAGTAATTTGAAAATCTTTTAAGGGATAATAATGTCTTAGATTTCTTTGTAAGTGCAAAAGAGATTAAGAGAGAGGAAAAAGGTAAAACCTTAGTGCTTTGTGCCTCAAATAAATGGTCTCATTTTTATCTGCATGATTTCTATGTGTGATTACATTTCTTCATATTATTTGTGGTGCTACTGACTGACCCATGGGATTGTGTAAATTACCACTGTATAACAGCAATAGTGGACACCTGCTCATGTATTCTTCTAAAATCATTTCAGTGTTACAGTCCAATGAAAAAAAATGTTTCAAGAGAAAAACTGGGCAAAATGACATTTTCTACTATTTACATATGTATATTTCTGTTATTTTTATGTCACATTTTTATGCAATTGTATTTCTGTGATGTGAAACAGATAAAACCTATGATCAAAATCCTTGCCACAAGGCCTATGAAAGAAGAGTTTATTCTCTAGAACATGGCAGTAGTTAATGAAAGACGTATGTAGATTACTGGTCAGATGTGACTAAGCTCTATGACTATACCAGTGCAGTTTTGTGGTTCTGGTACTGTACTACAGTTTCTGAGACATTAGGAGGCAAAGGCCAAGAAACGAAATAAGGAAGGGATATCCCTGTACATATTTGTTACAACTGTGTTTTTAAAATTTTAAGATAAATAATATCAATGATAGTCAAAATCTTTAATGAATATATTTAATGTATAAGACATTCAGCTACACCTGAATATAAAAATTGGGCTTGCTCCTTTCATTAAAATGTTTTTGCTTATTAAAAGTAACATTTGAGTAACATTAATAGGAAAATATTTACTGTTAATTTATTAATACATAAGTTAGGCTTATGACATCTGACTTTTGTTTTAACCAAGATTACACCTTTGAGAGAAGAGTGGGTAAAACATAAACTATCTTGTTGCACTTCAAAACTTGAACTATTCCTTGCTCACAAAAATGCCACCACTGGTAGTGAGAATCATTTGTACAGCAGACTGAAAAAGCCATTAAAAATGCACATTTAAAATAATATTAATGTTTGGCATTTGTGTACTGTTTCACTTTTTACTTACACAATTAATTTTAGCTTCTACCAGTAGCCTTGTGAAGGTGGATAGGAAGATAATAGATACAAGGAGATATATTTAAACTGACGCGCTGCAGAAAGTGGTGCTTTTGCCTTTGTTTTGATCTGCAAAGGAGAAAAGCCAGCCAGCCCAATCTTGATTTCTGATCTCCAGTCCAATAGGGTGATGAATGCTGCTGAGGTTTTTGAGTGGTGGCGAGAATGCACTGATTTGTATGGGTGTCTACTACTTGCATAATATTTAACACCCTTTCTGCACCATTTGGCATGTTTCTAACCCAGGGTAATATGATCAGGTATTTCAGGGCTGCTGGAAACACTTCCCACCCACCAGATTTCTAGCCCAACTTTTCAGTTAGAAGCCTGCATAAGGTCCAGCGTCCATCCACCCCCATCCCTGGCCCCAGGGGCTGACAGAGAACGGGCAGTGACTCATGGAGGCAGTTGGTGGGGAGGTGGTGACTCTGCCCACCAATAATTATTTTTTAAAATAACTAAGGACTCTAATTACACATTCCACTTGTAACTTCCTTCCCTCCTCCGTAATCAGGACAATGTAGAAGTCTGTGACCCATTTCTGACTTTCATTTCGTTTCAAAATTTCAAAATTTGGGCCCGGCAGGATGGCTCAGTGGTCTAGGGCACCTGCTTAAGAGGGCTTGGGCGGCTGCAAGGACCGCGGTTCGATCCCCGGCGCCACATGCTGCGCCAGCCCTGCCCTCAGGGCAGGCTGAGGCGGCCATGGAAATGAATAAACGGATAGGCGAAAGTTCTGAAATGAGAGAAAAATAAAATAAAATAATTTTTTTAAAATTCAAAATTTATTTTGTGTGGATTGCATTCCCAACTTTTGCTAATCCAATAGAGGGGAAAGAGAAATATGCAAGATAATTTCTCTTAGCTCTTTATTTCCTGAGAAAACATTAAGACCCGTAGATTCTCTGGCTTATAATCCTAAAAGAAATTAATTATGATCTGCTAAATTGGGGCAGATTATAATAAATATTACTTACATGCGAGGTCAAATTCCAAGATTTTAAACACTTGTTAGTTTACTCTTGGAAAAAAAATGGAAACATAAAAATCTTAGAACGTTCTTCGGAGTTGTCTTTTAGGAGTTGGGAACATATATTGAATATCTCTTTTATTTGTTCATGAAGTTCTTGATAGACAAACTGTTGAATCATGCATGGTGTTCAATTCCCCCTCACATACTAGTTTTCCTTCTTTATTAAAAAGAAATGCCAGGCAAATCCATGACACTTGCTATTTTCTCTTCTTCACACCCACCTGCTCCCCCTCAGATGCAGCAATCTGCCACTTGGTTCAAAAGTGCAGAACTCAAGCACACACTTACCACTCATAACAGGTGGCTAGTCACTGACATGATGGCCTTTCTAGGTTATTAGGATTTACATCTATCCTAATTTTGTTTATTTCCCTAGCTGGCTTCAGACTTGTGGCAATCCTACTGCCTCAGTCTCCCAAGTGCTGAGACTACAGGCCTGTATCACCAAACCCAGCTATCCTATTTTCTAAAGAAATAAAATTAAACTTTTTAGCTATTTTTCTGGGAGATGTGGGGCTTCTTATATGCAAGTGGATTTGATTTTCGTTTGAACTACCCCCACTTCCTTAACCACTGCTTTTCTTTTCCTTTTTGTGTCAGCAAAAGCTCCTGCTCTCTGTCTGATGTAACTTTAATTAATTTCTCTGTTTGGTGAGGCCATTGCATTTTGTACTGCTACTTTAATCTCTTCTATTTAAAATTGCCGCAAGGAAATTTTAGGATACATCGGACAAAATCCTTCAATGCTTCATTTGCTCAAATATCCTAGTCTTCTCATCTTCCAGTTCACAGTATTTTGCCCAGGGACTGTATATAGAAAATACGTGTTTATTTTCAGAGTGTTTTGTTTGTTTGTTTGTTTGTTTTTCTTGTTTTTAGGAAAGGGTTTACAGGTTGTTCAGGGTCTCACTACTAGATTGGATTGTAGTGATTCACCTGTGCTCAGCCTCCCAAGAGCTGGGATTACAGGCGTGCGCCACCATGCCCAGTCTCAACTGCCATCTCAGCATACCCTGGGGGCGGGGCCAGCACAGCAGGCCTGGGATGGAAAACCTAGCCCCTGCGCCAGCTTGCAGGCTCTTTAATGCACAGAATTATTTGGCCAGCCCTCAGAGTGTCTTTTAATAGACATAAAGGATGAAAGTAAACCTTTTAAACATCCTTAAATAACAGCAATAAATTGTGGGCCGATATTATACATGGACATAAGCCAAAGCAAGAAACAGGTTCAATTTGCCTTCTATGTCCACCTCCTTTTCCCTATACTACCCTTTTTTTCAACCCACATGTATACACCATCCCTCTCCCTCCTGCTCCTCTCTCCACACTTGCTACCCTCCCTTTTCTCCATCTTCCTCTCCCCTTCCCTCTCATCTTAGGTGTTTCTCTAGTCACTGAACCATCATTACCTTTTAAAATATGTTCTATGCTATTGTACATTTATTTCTAAGGTGCAAATGTGCTACACAATAGTACCATTTGCTGACCTCAAATTCAAAAAGTGGCATTAATAGATGTATATAAACATCTGTGCCTTTTTTTTTTTTTTTTTTTTTTTTTTTTTTTTTTTTTTTTTTTTTTTTTTTTTTTTGTATTTTAGAGAAGACTCTACAGGGTGTTCAATACTGAACGAAAAGGGTAGAGTGATACACTGAACTTTGCATTTTTCCTGATTTTTAAAGTGAACGTACTCAATGTTTCAGCATTGTGTGATGTTTGTTATAGTTTTTCTACATCCTTTATCAAATAATCCTTCATTTATTAAGTGTTTCTAATCACAACGCTGTGTTGGATTTTGTTACTTTCTTTTCTGTTTATTAAGATAATCACATAGATTTTAGAGCTTGAGCCCACTGATGTGCTGTGTCAACTGGGTGTGGTAAAAAATCTTTTAATGCTTTTGGATTGAATTTGCTAAAATTTTGTGAAGATTTTTATATTCATACTCATATTCATGAAAGATGTAGTCTAAGGTTTTTTGTTCTTATGATATCTATCTCTATTTTTGGTGTCAGAGTAATCTGGCTAAGTTAGAAGATGTTCTGCCTTCTCATTTTGCAAAGACCTTCTTCTAAACATAGTATTAATTCTCTTTTAAATATACAGTAGAATTAACCAATGAAGCCATCTAAACCTAGCCTTTCTGTGGGAAATAGTTTAATATTATTAGCTTAAACTCTTTGTCTATTACAGATGTATTCAGACTTTCTATTTCTTTTTTACTCCATTTCAGTAGTCTTTACATTTGGAAGAATATACATTCAAGTTATCTAATTTTTTAGGTTATAGTTCACAGCACTGCCTTATACTCCTTTTAATTCTGTCAGATCAGTAGTGAAACCCTTTCTTTCATTCCTGATGTTAATCATTTAAATCCTCTCTTTCTCTCTTTGTCTCTCTTTCTCTGTCTCTCTCACTGTCTCTCTGCCTCTCTCCATTTCTGTCTCTGTCTCTCTCTGCCTTCCTTCATCTTTCCTGTAGAAATGAAATATAGACCTATAAACTGATCCACCTATAGATTAGATTTTTATAGCTAATTACCACCTCATTTAGAGGTGAAAGAAAAACTCCACTGGGGGACACCCCCTCAGGAACCCTTCCTGTCCCTCTCTCAGACAGGAGCTTTCTTTCTCTCAATATGTTCTGCTCATTAAAAAAAGAAAAAGAAAACTCTAACTGGTCACCATTCTGACAGTCTTTGCTTTCACTGCTCCCATAACTAGGAGAAATTGATAATAGCTACTTCACATCTTCCTGAATTGCTCTACCCCAAAGACTCTTTTTGTTTATACCCGTGATAATAACTTCTGCCTGAGTTGCTGGGGACTTGCAGGACTTCTGACCATGCACACCATGCCTGAAGGTGACTGCACCTGACTCCTGTCCCCATGCATTCATAAGCAGGCTATTGCTCCAGGGAAAAGGACATAAATAAAGAATTATGAAGGACAGGAGGAGAACATGTCTTCAACCTAATTAAGAACAAGTAGTTTATCCGAGGATCTTAGTGCAAAGCAAACAAATATGGGGAAATGTCATTCTGACACATACTCTAAGGACATAATCGACTTTATGAGGTGAAAATGTAACGTATTCCCACCTCCATAACCACATGCAGTCCCTCAACTGACGCCAGCACACAGACCTACCTGTTCAGTGCAAAAGATTAGCCACCCAAGAAGGGAAAATGAAAAGAAGTAAATATATCTGCAGAAAAAGATTAATTATAGCTAAAGTCTGTCCTTTAAATACAGTCTAGTTTAAATCTCTCCTTCTGCTTTGCCTATGTATGCTGTTTTTCCTGAAAAGAAATAGGTATCTTTTAATTCCAAAAGAATATCCTATGAGTTCTGCAAATAATTGTTACCATGGAGCTCTAAATATCCCATAGCAGGCTAATTTGTTCTTGGTGCTCATGTTGTTTTGGCATTTAAAGCACTTACCACTTTAATAGAAAAACTTGCAAGGGAAAAAAAGTGAGGACTCCATTCGCAGTTACCTCCCATTAAATGCATTGGCCTTCCTACTTGTTTCGAAAAATTGTGTATTTAAAAAGGTTCATGGCTCAGAAAAAAATTAATAATTTCTTTCTCAGAGCCTTTATTTAGGGATATGTTGTTCTAATCTGAGTGCAATATAAACTAACATACATCTAAAGTGGTAAGGATTAAATTAAAAGCATTTTCCATGGTGCAATTTGTTTTTGAGCCTCTCAAGGAAAAAAAAAAAAAAAATGCAACCGAGCATGTGGTTGTTAAACTGCCTATGATATCTTTCATCTGGAGATTTTGAAGCAAAATACAAATTCATTCCACAAATAAGCAAGAGTGGGAGGAGAAACTAAGAAAACTAGATATAGATTCTGAACAATTTGCCCTCTGTCAATCACATTATGACTTCTTGGGTGACACAGACGTAATCTGATCAGCCTCAAGAGAAGAAAAAAGGTTTTCAAGTTGGAGAATAAAAGATTGCTGTTACTAATTTGTAATGAGATGAAAATATATGATTTTTCAAGAAGTCAGCAAAAAGTAAATTTCACCAAATCTCTCCATGCTTTTTTTATTCTTCTTATTATATATGATGTTGTTTTAAATATTTATATTTTGTTCAGTAGCCAAAGTGGATACTCGAACACAGCTTTACTTAGTCCTAAGGAAAGTCTTAAAAGGTATGCATGCAGGCAGGTAATATCTTCACTGGGAACAGGGAAAATTGGAGTTTAGAAAGGCTGTGAAAATTGCTTAGATACCTCTTTCTGAGAGGACAGAAGAAAATGGGATTGCAATGTAAAAATTACAATATAATGGAGGAGTACATGGATATGGAAACAAGCTCACCTAAGTTCAAATCTCAGCTGCCACTTGGTACCTCAGTCAACATGGGCAAATTACCACACACTTCTGTACCTCAGTTTCCTCAAATACAAAGCAACTATAATGATGTTACCTACTAGAAGGGGATACTTTATTTTATTTTTTTATGTATTTAATACAGGATCTACAGAGTCTCACTACGTAGATCAGACTGGTAGTCTATTTTCAGCCTCCCAAGCATGGCTTACAGGGGAGGACCACCATGCCCAGTGTCAGTTGCCATCTCAGCATACCCCAGGGCCAGGCCCAGCACAGCACACCAGAGATCAAACCCTGGTCCCTGCACCTGCCTAAGCAGGCACTTTAGTCCACTGAGCTATCTGGCTGGCCCTTGAAGGGAATATTTTAAAGGCAAGATTAGTTTAAAGTGTTTAAAGTGGCATGTAGCTATTAGAGGTTAGCCTCTGTTATATCCTAACAACTTCCTGATGTTCTAGATTTCCGCTCTCCTTGTCTACAGTGTTCCATGTTCCTTAACAAGGAAACAGCCTGAGCCATGGCCCAGTACCAGGCAGCTACTAGCAGGTCATCGAATAGACAGAGGCACAGACATCTACTGTGAATGTAGGCAGTCCAGTAGGAGGAAATAAGCTGTCCAAGTCTCACTTTCCTGAAATTTGTACTGTGGAAGTAGAAACCAAAGTGGGAAAACAGGAATATTCAGACAAACCAGATATAAAAAAAGGGAGCCTTGAAGAAGAGAAGGAGCCTCATGAAGACCTTGGAGTTGGGAGCTGAAGAGGTGAAATGAGAGAGAAGAAAAGAACATGTTGTCTTGTCATTCTTTTGCTTTCCAACTTCTTACTTCCACTCAGTGTAAACTTTATAAATAACTCCCGATGTCCTTCTGTAAATTTGTAGCCCCTTATGCTAGTCCACTTATAAGGATGACCCTCTTGTCTCCGGAAGGCATTTCAGCTGCTCTCCCTGGTAGTACCTATGGTTTCTGAGTCTACTCTACTCTTGTCTTTCTTATCTTTCATCTATTAACTTTGTTGTTTCTATTCCACTTACTGCACAATTTTTACTTCTGAATCATAATTTTGGTCACTATATAGCTCCTCCATATGGTGTCATGAGTTACAGGAACATTTAGGTCATAGTAACCATTCAAATACTAAAGGAATAGCTGGGTGTGGTGGCTCACAACTGTAATCCCAGCACTCGGGAGGCTGAGGCAGGAGGATTGGTGAGAGTTTGAGACCAGCCTGGGCTACAAAAGTGAGCTCAAGGCCAGCCTCAACTGCATAGCAAGACCCTGTCTCAAAAAGACAAAAAAAAAAAAAAATACTAAAGGAATGACTGCATACATGGATGACGAGTGGCTCTTCAGAGCAGCTTGATGTTGGCAACAGGGAGCACAACGCTCATGTGGCCTGATGGTACAGACACTGAGAAGGACCTCCTGTCTTCCCTCCCGTGACTCCCCTCCCCATCCTGAAAGATATGTTTTCATCTGGTTACAGAGCACTTTGTTTTGTTTTTACAAATAGAATAAAGCCTTAAAATGTAAGAGCCACAGAGAGAATAAGGAATTATTTTCTATGTCTGCAAAATCACCGATGCTTTACTGCGGGCAGATTTTGAAAGGCAAAAGCTATTAGAGGCCTTACCTGGTGCACTGGGAAAGAAGGCGATTAAGAAAAGGTGTGCTAAGTTGGAACCACAGCTGTGTGTCACTGTCCAAGTCTCACTTTCACTCTATCCAACCCTCTTTTGTTGAAATTCAACCCTAGTGTTGTGATGCTTATATATTCATGTTTGTTGTCAGCCCCAAATAAAGTGTATGTAATGGGGAAGAAAATCCCTTCTTGAAGTATTCAGTTTTGTGTGGAAAATGCATCGCTCAACAACAAAGGTCTCTACAAGGGATCAGAGAAGTAAATTTGTGCAGTTTGGACCCTGGATCATTTATTTATTTTGTTCTTTTATTCGTTTATTTATTAAGGAATCCACACAGGCGTGCCAATGTGCTAATTCCTCAATTGCCATAAAGAATAGCAAGCTGCCAACAAGAGCTTCTGTGGCAAGGGCTTCTGCTTTGTGTCCTTCTCACCCAATGCCCTGACAACTGGAATGCCTTACATATTTTCTGAAAATGTCCATATTTATTAATAGAACATTGAATTCCTGAGAAAAGATAGACAGCGTAACTCTCATCTCCCTACCAACGTGCTGGGAAGGAGCGTCTCCACAGGTCCCACTTCTGTGAGCTGATGAATTTTCCCACAAGTGAAATATTTTATCACTGGACCAATTCCGTCCCAGTGAGTAAAACGACAGCCTAGGGGCGCTGGCTGCCCAGCAAACGCAGTGAGAGTTGCCACCGTGTAGTGACGCCCTGGCAGGATACTTTGAAGGCATGCTCAACTGATACTTGCAAAAGAAATATTTAAGTCTAGAATTTTTAAATCATAATATCTTAACGTCCAGAAGTAAGCTTTTTCTGCAAGTGTGATGAGCAATTTGGATACAGATGCAAATTCAGCTTAACGGTCTGAAGACAGTCGCTCCCTGAAGAATCAAGTTAAGTTGAAGTTCCATCCGCCCTTCCTGCAGGAGCCACACGTGGCCTTTCCTAGCCTCCACTTACTTTTTAAGCCTTTACAATTAAACACGTCTCACACTATTGCATTTCTTAAAAAAGAATTCTCAGGTGTAGGCAGCCACTTCTATTTAATTAAAGCTTATCAATAAACTATTTAAGCAGTATTGTTATTCTCTATGGCAAAGAAATGAAATGATGAAATTGTAAGATTAATAATTTTATAGGTTCTTAAATTTAAAATTTTATAAATTTTATTTATGAAATGTATTAAAATATTCTACTAGGTAGTTATTTGCTATATCCTATGAAAGATTTAAAAAGAACTCTCTGCTTAAACACTGATAAAATAAACGAACGTTTCTGAACAACTCAAGGTACAGGCAGCCAACCCATTAACAACACAGAAAACTACAAATAGATGATTAAAATTATATCACTATCAAGATCGAAATCTGTATCTTTCCCTACCAAGATTATAATGATCATAAGCTTGATAAAAAAAATGATTTGCCTGGCTTCCATGGTTTCTATTGTTATGTCTTCTCTGTACTATTCCAAAAGCTCCGCAATTATACCTGCTTGCACACACACACACACACACACACACACACACACACACAACGATCATGCTTTCTTTCCAGTCAAATGCCAGTTGTTACTCTTTCATAATCCATTTGTCCTGGTTAGAAACCTGCACATCATAGTTGATGCCCCTCCCCGCCGACCCCGCTTTTCTCCAGCCAGAACTTCCTGCCAATCCCCATGTCTTGAAAATCTCACCCACTCATTTCACTCCATTTCCACCTGACCAGATACTTGCAACAGCCACGGCAGAGGTATCCTTCCTTCCAGTCTAAGTCCATCCCAACCCATTCTATTCCCTGAGTAAGGTGAAATTCTCAGATTGCAATCTGATCGTGTAATTTCCCTGCTTGAAAGGCACCATGACAACCCTTCTTGCTTCTGATAAAGTTGAACTTCTTATGTATGTAAGGGGCTTCATGAGCTCACCACTGAAGAACCATGCTACTTTCTGCTCTCTCCTTGATAAATTCTACTCCAGTTACCTTGAGCTTCTTGGTCAGGCAGAGCTCTGTGGAAGGCACTGGGCCCTTCTGGTTTGCATATATGTTGTTCCCTTTGCCTATAGCCCTCGTCAGCATCTCTTCCCTTCTAGTAATGTCAACGAGTCCTTCAAGTCTTAGCTCAAGTGTCAGTTACTCTTCAAATTTTCTCTAGGTTATTCTCTTACCATGGATTCTGTGTTTTCGATCTCTGAACATACTTCTCCGGATTATATCTGAGTGTATAATTCATTGTCATCCCCACCAGATTCTCTGCTCTAAAGAAGAGATGCCTCCTCATTATGTTTTTCTTTTTCATTGTAACTTTCACTAAAAACATAGCAAGCACTTAATAAATATTTTTCATGTTAACTGAATGACCATTCATCCACTGAGATAGTTACGCAAATGTACAGCTTTCTTATAAATAAAGGCCTTTAATATATTCAAAAAAACTATACAGCAAATTTGCCCAGGCTATTTATTGGGTAAATAAACATGACACTTCATAATTATATCTCTAGGCATTTCCATGTGTGTCACACCTGATCTCCACTGTCCTATCTTTGCTCATACTGGAATATTGGTCCTCAACATCTGTGTGTTAAACCCTGCTCATCAACCAGTAACTCACCAAGAACCACTCTCATTTTCAGGGGTCGTTACTTCCTTCTGCAAACTCAGATTCATCATAGAGTGGCTAAGCTTCCTATGACAATCAGCACTTTTGTGACAATACGGCCCCCACCCTGCCTTGTTGGCTATCCATAGTCTACGCCTGTGCCACAGCAGTGGCTGTGTGCTCTTCGCAGGGCAATTATATTCCTCTTTATGTCTATCTTTTCCCAAATGAGACCCTTGTAATGAAAAGAAAAACACATTAAAATCTTCTAAATAGCTAGGAGACTGCTGGAGTCATTGTATGGATGTAAAGATGTGAAAGAGAAGGTATTTCAGATTTAGGTACAAATAATAATATTCCACCCAATTTCCAATTGAACATTTTTAAAATATATTTTGTACAGGATCTCACTATGCAGCTCAGACTCAGTGATCCTCCCTGGCGCTGGGATTATAGGTGCATGTCACCATGCCCAGACTCTGGCTGGCTCAGCCCTCCCTGGGGGCAGGGCTAGAGTGGCACCAATTAAACATTTTGTCTTGATCATGTTCCTTGTTCATCGTCAGTCAGCTGTTTCTTCTCATTTGTGAAATGAGAAAAGGAGAACTGCTGTGCACTAATAAAATCATATTTCTCAAAGATTTTTCATATAACACTATATGTACATATATATCACATTAATTATTAAACAAATATTAATGGAGTATCTGCCATATAATAGGCACTGTTCTGAGTACTTTTGATGTTTGTGAAATGCAGACAAAAATCTCTATCCTTGAGCAACCTACCTCCCAGCAAGGAAGGAGAAACAAACATAATACAATGATAAGCTTCATTGAATACTAGTGGCAACAAATGTTATAGAAATGTAGCACAGAGTTTGGGAAGGAAAAGGTTTCAGAAATGCCAAGATGCCATGCATGGTGGCACATGTCTATAATCCTAGCACTTAGGAGGCAGGATGATCACTATGAGTTTGAGACCAGCCTGGGCTACAAAGCAAATTCAAGGCCAGCAGGTACTACCTACAAAAAAACATTTTTCAAGAAGAAAATAAAAATAAATGCAGGGATGGGTAGAAGGTGAAGTCATATACTATTTTTATTAAATAGGGCAGCTAAGATGGATCTTAAAAAATAGGCAGTAAACATACATTTCCACAAAGACTGAAAGAGGTGAAGAAGGTCAAAGAGTGAGCCATGTGCCTACATGAGGGAGGGTGTTCCAAAGTGAATGCATATTTAAAGGCTCAAATGCAGTTATGCTGAGAGAATCCAGGAGGAGCAGGAGAGCCATGGGCATGTGACAGAGTGAGAAGGAACATGCTAAAACATAGAGTCAGAGAGGCAGTGTAGAGCCACATGCTACAGGCCTTGCAGCCCACTATAAGTCTTTTGGGAGACCCAAGAAGTATCAAATCGAGGAGGCAGTGTTACTGTTTGTGTCTAGTTGTCCTCCCAAAGCCTCTTTCATGCAATCATGAGGCAGCTTCTAGAGTTTGCAATTAATTCATGATCCAACGCTGGGATTATGGGTGTGAGTGCTGCACCTGCCCTAGGATGGGTAAACTGCATTACCATATAAGGAGAGGGGAGGGGCTTGCCAGCTGCTGTAGCCACTGCTCCTCCCTTTGCTCTTTGTCGTTTTCCAACACCATGCAGGGCTGCCCACTGCTATGTGCCACTCTGCCTTGGATCTAGGAGAGTATAGATTGAAACCTCCACTAACTTCAAGCTAAATAAATCTTTCCTTCTTTAATTTGGGGTGTCATGTATTTTGTCCCAGCAATGAGAGAAAAGTAACTGAGATAGGTTGGTAGGTAGATAGACGGATAGTTTGATCAATCTTAGCAAGATCTTTCTGACTGCTGTGCTGAAATGAAACTGTAGAAGGGCAAAAGCTTCAGCGTGGAGACCAATTAGGCCAATAAGGAGGCAAGGGAATGTTGACCACGAGAGACAGGGATAGCTTAGATGGATGGTAAGAGTGTAGGTACATGTATTCTGAAGTAAGTTTAACTATGCATCTAACAGGATTTCCTAACAGATTGGATAGGAATACGAGAGAAAGACAAATGTCAAAGACTGCCCGAGGTGTTTTTACTTGACCAGTTTGATGACCATATTATCCATGATTGAGATGGGTGTTAACAAAAGTTTACTAAGTACAGAGGAATACAGAATGTTCTAGCATGGTTTCAACATGCTAGATGTTAATTGAACAGAGGACATCTGCATGGATCTACTAAGTAGGTATGTGCTTCCTTAGCAAAGGCTCTCTGGGCTTATTATCAGGATTTGGAGTTTATGGCATATGAACAGTACTTAAAGCCACAAGACTGAATTATCTGACAACATGAAAAACTTTGGCTGGCAAGAAGCTTATAATTTAGTGATAGGACATCACAACTTTTCACAAAATATTTGTCCCTTTCCTAAAAGACAACTACTTAGTGTATGCTTTGTAGAAAGCTTGCATTTTTCACCATCTAGGGATTATTAAAATATATAGATTTCAGAGCTACATCCTGAACACAGTGAATTCAAAATTCAGGAAGTGAGATTCTGGAGCCTATATTTTTAATAAGACACTCAGGTGATTCTTTCATTTGACATTTGAGAACTACCCTAGAAGAAGCTTACTCAATATTTGCTGAGCTCACTCACATTCTCGGGTTTTAATTTCTATTCTACAACAGTGTGACACTCAGAGGTTCAACTTGTTTTCATTTCTAATCAAAATTGTGAAGTTTATATTCCATTTCTAGCTTGCTCATTAAGACTAATACGTCCAGTTTATTGATATTGCACCATAAAAGTACCAAGGAGAAAGGGTAGCAAAGACCCCCCAGCTAACCCTCTGATCCTAACAGCCTTTGCCGACACAAGCAAGCAGTGCTAGAATTGTACAATGTGTCAGCAAGAGGGAATAGAGTTGGAGCTTAGGTTCTGTTTTCTTTTCTTGTTTTTTCTGTCTTGAGCTCTCCACAGGGGGTGAGGCAAAATGATTTCTCAGAGGTTCTTCCAGTTGTATTATTCTATGATTTCCTTCCCTGAAGTTTCTACAAGGAACATTCCAGAAAGCATCAGCCCAGACTACAAGGGACACCTGCATGAGAATATGCCTCCAATTTCCAGCCCAGTGCTCCTGGACAGTCCACAGACAAGTGCACAATCCCAGGGGCTTCACGCAACTGCCACAAAACACAAATGGCATGGCTACCAGCTGTTGCTGGCCTTGCAAAGAAAATATTAAAACAAAAGTAGAAAATACCATTCCTAGTGGCCTGGAAATCTGTCAGCAAGGAGCAGAACACCACCACAAACATGTGAAAATGGGTGATAACACATCACTCCAGAGTTCCTTTTCACCAAGCCTGCATCTCAGCCCTGACCATCCCAAGATCATTTTCAGTTAGAAAAAAATAGACCTCTTTGTCTTTGCTCCCCATTGCACATAACCACAGAGCCTCTTGCCAATGGGCTCATGTAAAGATAAATTTGATTTCTGCAGGAAATGAGCCCTGGTTATCTATAGGCCCACAGGACTGTGTGCTTCCTTTGCTCCTGCTGAGCTTGCCCCGGTTAGCACCCCACTCTCGCAGGGACTTGCACCCTGTTCCCTATGCCAATTGCCTAGTGCCAAGGCAGAAAAAGGAAGGATGGAGTAGAGTCTGTCACCTGTCCTAGATGTTCCCCTAGCCTCCTTTCCTTGAGAGCTGGGCCTTAGGACCAGTCCTGTGACAGGTGGAAGCCTGTGCTAAATTTTCTGTCCCCTAGAACTACGACGCCATTGCTTCTCAGCCTTGAGTGTCACTTCCTCAATGAGAATGTGTCTGTTGTGGACCATCAGAGCGGAGGTTCTCACTCTGGAGTGTGCACCACAATCAGCTGGGCAGCTTATGAAGTCAGAGATCACTGGGTCAATCTGCCAGGACTTACAGCCCAGTAAGTCTGAGGAGGGCCTGATGACTTCAGTCTTTCATACAATACCAATGACATCGGTCTGACAGTCATATTTCAACCTCATTTTAATGCAGCACTAAACCACTTACATGTAGGTGTTCCTCTTTTATTTATTTATTTATTTATTTATTTTTTTGTCTTTTTGAGACAGGGTCTCGCTATGCAGTTGAGGCTGGTCCTGAGCTCACTTTTGTAGCCCAGGCTGGTCTCGAACTCACACCAATCCTCCTGCCTCAGCCTCCCGAGTGCTGGGATTACAGGCGTGAGCCACCACACCCGGCTGGTGTTCCTCTTTTAAAGAGCAAGTTCTGTTCCTGTGGCCAGGCTGTTAATTGACTTAGTAAATGAGACTTGCATATAGTATGTATGTTACAGCACTCAAAACAAAGCACTGGTCAAAGGAAACTCTAACTTGATGACTTTGCTTTTATTTCCATAACCCTTACAATAGGACTGTGTTGTATATGAGAACGTAAGACTACAGTACTATACAGTAAAATCAGCAACAATTGCTGCACACAAGCCACATCATTCCATACTGCCACTCATGTCCCTGCATAATAAATCCAAATTCAAGTTGTAAGTCTGAATAGTGGGTAGCAAATCTAAACAATCGCTAAAAAGGTAGGTTATTAAATGGGAACATCTGTGGAGAGGGAAGACTACATAGGGCTGGTATTTGAGGAGGTGGGGGTGGATGAGGGCAGAGGGATGGAGTGAGGGAGAGAGAGAACAAACAATTGCTTTAAAAAAGAATTGTTACTGCTTATTTATTAGGGCCATTATGCTAAATACTTGACATTTCTCACTTGTCCCTGATAACCCTCTAATATAATTCTTATTAATATTGTTACACTATGATTGGAATTTTGAGCTTCACAGACTCACACAGGCAGTAGATGGTCAAGCTGATTCCAACTCTTCATACTTTATATTTTGTGATAAGTAAAAATTGTTTCCTTATGTATTGCACTTTAGCTTCCTCATGCTGTGGTACATGGAAAAATGAAGCCTAACATGGCCACACTTTGGTCCAGGCTGAGGGGTGGGGTAATTTCTGGTGGACACTAAGTCCCAGGTAGGAAGCATTCAGCCCAAGCCCAACTTGTCAGTATCAGAGTCAATAATGGGTAAAAGCACAGTCGGGGCTGGCCAGTATAAATAACTTATATAACCAAGGTCGTTACTGCCACATGATCACTACAGTGTGTTTTGGGATAAATGTAGACTAAGCAGCTGAGGATTGCAGCCAGAATGAGGAGATTAAGTGGCTGAGGACGGCTGCAAGAACTGGCTGACTAGAGGGTTAAAGACCGCTCCAGGGGTCCAGGGGCTGAGGAATGCAAGGGCAGCTACATTGGCAGACTCTAGTTAAGCACCTCAATGAAAAATGCTTTACCCAGTCCATAGCTCTGTATCTCTCCTTCCAACTGTCTGGATCTCAAAGGAGCCTCCCCAGTCCGAAGTGGCGATGAACCCTGTGGTGAGGAGGCAGAGCAGGTCCTCCAGTCCGCCTCACAAGCCCAGTCTTCTCCACCCCTAACCACCGCTGCTGTCAAGTTTCCCCATGCTTCGAAGGCACACCTGTGCTATGACACTGCCTGCCCTCCAGGACTTACAGACCAATATAATGGTCAACAAGCATGTCCGTATGCAATCACTTAATCAGGTGATCGTAAATTAAACCATTAAGTGATCCAACTTAAATCAGTATCACCATGACAGTTCAAAAGCTGGAGATAGGGAGATCCTGAGCCTGAATGTGCAATTCCGGTGATGGTTAGTTACATGCCCAGCCCATCTGTTCTGAACTACACATATGAAAATCTACTCAGCAATAATAGCGAATGAAGCCAAAGGAGAAGATGATAGAGAAGATTCTAGAGGAAATGAAGGACTATCTGGAGCAAATGGAAATGTGATGGAGACTCGGAAGAGATTATGTCATTCCTTAAAGGACTCCGTTATCATACAACTGGAAAGTAAAGAGCAGGGGTGAATTGTATATCGTTGTAACTGTATCCATCAGGGATTGGTACCAGGACACACACCCATACACACACACACACAAAACTTATGTTACAGAACTCTTTGCTTTCTTTTGATGCACCTAGGCAACTCCTATTTTATTTTATTTTTTTTAGAATTTATTTTTATTTTTATTTTATTTATTTATGTTTTTCTTGTTTCATAACCTTTATTTGATTATTCACTCATTTTTATGGCTGGCTCAGCTTGCGCCCTGACAGCAGGGCTGGCGCAGTATGTGGTGCTGGGGATCGAACCACGGTCCCTGAAGCCGCCCAAGCTTTCCCAAGCAGGCGCTTTAGACCACTGAGCCATCCTGCTGGGCCCCGGCAACTCCTATTTTAGTCAGACCAAAGTGGTACATTCAGAGGCTATCCTTGTCATTTTTTTTAATTTAAAAAATAGTCCACATATCCAGTTATATTGTAAGTTACTCCTTTACTCTCTACATATTCCTACAGCTGCTGTCAGCATTTGATTATCGCAAATCTCTGCAAGGTGTTTATTGCACAGAAAGTTAGATGGAGGTCAGTGTAGTTCTCTGAAGAAAGAAATAAAGGGGGAAAATAACTTACTTTTCATAAAACATATGCTAGTATAAAAATACAATAGGTTTTTTTTATGAAACCAGTCTGCAGATCTTGTCAGCCCACACTGGATGTGAATTTATTTTTTGACCAAGAATTGAGTCATTCTAGATCAGAGCATTGATTTGTTCGTACCTTTAAGAGGAAAAGGGTGACAGTAGGTATGTCACCTAGATGCAATGATTGACTGGCACTATTCTTGATGCAAAGGTTAATACAAGTAAGGATTGCTTATAATTTTGTCAAAGATAAAGAAGTGAGGATTTTGAGTTAGATATAAAGGAAAATGTATCATAATCTAACTCTTGTTATGTTTATACCTACATTATTAAATGGTTTTTTCTATGATAACAGAACAGAAAAGCAACACCACCTTGGGAAATACAGATTGCCAGAACTCACTGCAAATCTCTGGGCTTGAAAGCTCTGGGACTAGGATTCTGGAGGTTCCTGCAAACATTCCAAGAAATCTTGGTGCATGTGGGCATCAGGGAGCCATGACCCTGTGAGTACTACTTTAAAAAAAAAATAGATAAGCAATCTCACCATACATTAATGAGGGACATGACCTTATCTGACTGCCTAATGATAGAGGCTGTCAGTTTTTCCTAGCAGGTAAGGTGATCCAGCTGGCAGCTCTGGGACAGAGGCCAGGCCACTGCATTCAACGATGTGACTGGCTGGCCACCAGAGGGCTGCTTTTGCCTTCCCAGATCCACCTGCCTGCAGCCATGGCCCATGGTGGAGGCCTCTAAGAAATACCCTTATCTGTCGACTGCCTATCAGCCACCAGGTTTAGATCTTGTTATGGAATCAAAATGAAGCAGCTAGCTTCCTGTTGCTAACTGGATTTCTCTTGATGCTTCTGACATTTTTCTCCTATTGAGACTTGCTGGGATGATTGGAGATCTCGTCCTCCCACACCACATTCCACTCTCTTAATAAATAGCAAGACCACAGCCACCTGTAAGTGACCAACACGAAGCCACCCAGGACTTGTATTCCAGCCGGCAAAAATTTGCAAAGATAAATCTCTTTTGCTCAAGTTCTTTTCCACTTAGTTACTTGCCTATTTCTTCCGAGTATTGATTCTTCTCACCCAAATGACCAAGTTCATTTTGCTACAAAAGATTGACACTTTATTTTTCTAATAAATAAGAGAAATAAAATACGGGGATGGTGTTGAGAGAACATGGATTTGACCTTTTTTCTCTTCTTTGTAACTATCACTGTAGTCTTAGAGTCTATTTGCAAAGGTATAAATATTATCTGTATATTACCTTGGAAATAGCTTGCAAAAATATTCCACAGAACAACACACTTGATCCTCAAACATGCATATCCTCAACCCACATCTGGAATTCTTAGATACATTCCTTTTATCCAACTGCATTACTCCTTTTCAGAACCTGGCCCTTTCTACTTTTACAGCATGCTTCTCCACAAATCCGTAACTCTGAAGTGACCAGAATTAATTTCATTCTTGACAATAAAATTAGCCTCTTTACCTCAAAATCACAACTCTGATCAACATATATCTATATTTCTCTATAGCAGCATAAGACATGTCTCTATCCATCTCTGTGTAATCCCTCAAAGAGTGTGTGTGTGTGTGCATATATGTGTGCATACACAGACACGTGTGTATAAGTATTCTTGCCCAACATGTGGCGCATGTAGCTTGTGTGTCTGGCTAATGTTAAAGCTGTCAGTTCTTCCTAGAAGATATGCCAAGCCCTAGGAAGGGATTTCACAGTCAGCTCTGTGAGAGTCTAGACAACTGAACTCTTTGCAGGTCCATAATTCAAGTAATAAACATAATTAATGCAATATACTCTTATCCTATTTGAGTAATCAGATCTCAAGTATACTCGTGCATAAGAGGATTCCTTCCTGAGAACAATGGACAATGAATTCCATTAGTGTGAAATTTGGAATTGTCTGTAATTCATAATAAATGTTCGTGAAATTAAATAAGATACTAAATGATTTAAATTAGAATATATTAGGCCAGCCAGATAGCTCAGGCAGAGCACAGCAACCAAGGTTTGATCCCCATCATCGCAAACTGTGCTGGCACCACCCCAGGTTGCACTGAGACCTTGATTGAGACTGGGTGTGGTGGCACGTGTCTGTACTCCCAGCACTTGGGAGGCTGGAAACAGGAGGATCACTATGAGTCCAATATATGTAGTGAGACCCTATAGATCCTGTAATAAATACATAAATAAAAAACTAAAATAAATAAATTACTATATACTAAAAACTTGGGATGAAATTGTTGCTATGCTTAGAGGCTTCTCAGGACAATATCTTAGTGCACTTTGAGTGTTTTCCTGCTTTGCTCCATGGGGCTCCTAGGGTAGCTTCGAACAACCTTCACTCGCTCCCTTGTTTCAGGCCCTTTGCAGCCCCTCTCCCTGCCAGCCTCCCTAGAAGTCAACACGGTTGAATGTGAGGATAACAGCATAAAGCATTCCACCAGAGCTAAGTTCTTACAAAACCTGACTCCTGCCTCTGGGCCATGGCATGCCAATAATGGATTAGTTATGTTCAGGGTGTGCTGGAGAATGTAGCTTTCAGAGAAAAAAAAATTCCTTCTACTGAGGTGTTGGTAGAAAACAGAAGCATGGCTGGAAGTAAAGGTAGGACACAAAGCTCTCCTTGTTCTTCCATGGGGCAGAAAGATGGCACAAGATTACAGATACTTGAAAATGATTTTTTCTTTTAACCTTGGAAGCCCATGAGGAAGAGCCTACCAAACAGCCATCCCCTGTGCCTGACTGAGATTGCCTGCGCAGGTGCTTCAACCACTGAGCTAACCCTAATGGAGTATTACACAGCTCTAAAAATAACAAACTTGAGACTTACAGGTAAATGGATGCAACTAACGACCATACTCATAAGTGAAATAATCAGAGCCACATGTGTATACATCATGTTATCTCCCTAGTATAAGAACATGAAAGAGTAAATTGAGTCTGAAAGGTACGATGGATATTGTGAAAGCAAAAGAAATTGTTCCCAGGGAAAGAACAACTGGGATGAGAAAGAAGGAAAAAAAAAAAAAGAAGGGAAAAAAAAAGAGCCTACTTTAAAGGCAATCAGAATTGGGCTGCTTATAACCAAATACAGCAATGTTAAAATTGGTTCACATAAAAAAAAAAAAGCTTCATTTTGTTCTTGGTGTATTAACCAGGATACCCATTTTGTTTAAATGTCTGTGTTAAAAAGTTGAAAATTTAGAAGTTCCAAATATTAAATACCTTAAACAGAAAAAACAATTGTCTTGCAAATTTTGAACAGTATAATAGAAATCTAAAACCCACCAGAGATATCCACCTGACATCCAGTGTCACATTACTGAAATACTCAGCTGGACACAATATTTTTTTTTTTTTTTTGTCTTTTTGAGACAGGGTCTCGTTATGCAGTTGAGGCTGGTCCTGAGCTCACTTTTGCAGCCCAGGCTGGTCTCGAACTCGCACCGATCCTCCTGCCTCAGCCTCCCGAGTGCTGGGATTACAGGCGTGAGCCACCACGCCCGGCTTTTTTAAATTTTTTTATTTATTTATTTTTTTTTTGGACACAATATTTTTGGTGAAATCCTTTACAAAAAAAAAAGCACAGAAACTCAGACTGAAACATTGAAAAACAAACATTTCAGTTCCAGAGTAGTAAGCTGACGCTCCTGATAATGACAGTCTTTGTTGTCAAAAGTCATAATGACGCCCTGTCACCTTACTGCATTCCTATAGCTGCAGTGAAGTCGGCAAGAGAAGACACAAGGAAAAAGGGCAGAAGAAAACAGTCAAAAGCATCTGTGACATTTATCTGGAAATTTACAAGGTTTTGATTGAAGCCTTCTCTACTTAATCTTAATATAGGCCTAACAATCCCAAGGAAAAAGAGTTAGACAAATTATGGCTTTTAAAATTAATTCACTTTGATGCAGAGCTGCTTCTATAAAAATATTATTTCCATTTCTAGTTCCCTGTAAAAAATAATGAAAGTCTGAAAAATAATATTTTACCTGCACATTATGTGAAAAAAAGCATGGGGTAACTGCTTATGGTCTAAGCTACAGCTTCTTACACAGACATACACACACATGCACACACACATACATGCAGTTCTATACATTGCATGAATATCACACAAAAGTTGAGAGAATGAACTTGTTACAGACAGAATTTCTGATTTCACAAGCTGTAAGTTCGGAACTGTTGCGCCTGTGCTGTTCCCCCTGCCTAGGAGCCAGCTGAGTATGGACTGAAACCTCTACAAACTATGAACTAAATACAGCTTTCACTCTTTAATTTGGGTATCAGGTATTCTGTCTCAGCAATGACAGAGAAAAGTAACTCAGGCACGTGCTCACTCCAGGGCTGTGTAACAAAGATAAATATTGGAGCCCTCTGAGTCTCTGTTTTCTTATTTATAAGAAATTCTTCTTCCAATTTCGCAGGGCAGTTACAAGACCAGTGAGAAACAGCCTAGAAAATTTCTTCCTCCCCTATAGAGAATATCTAGAAGTAACAGTATTGCTATGTTTACTTCTCACTTCATGTTTTGCTAGCACACAACTGTCAGCCTTTTTATGAAGTATGCATGTTTGGGAAGTATATTTTTTATTCTTCATTAAAGCTTAGTTCAGATTCTTACATTAGAATGCATTATTAATAAAACATTTTGGTAAATCCTTTAGAAGCCATCTGCTTGTCGCTAAAACTAGATTTTTCCTATACTCCGCTTAGCAAGAGATGCTAAGCTTTATTTTTTAAGTTGCAGTGCAAATTTTCTCAGTGTCTACACTGCTGACACTGGGGATAAGACTTTGTTTATAGGGCTGTCCTTTGTATTGCATAATGTTTAACGGCATCTGTGGCTCCCACTAAATGTCAGCAGCAATTCTAAACCAGCTCCAGGAACCAAAAACATCCTGAGACATTGCGCAGTATGACACTTGGAAATTGCAGGGAATAATGAACCAGTGCTCTAGATGCATAGGATATAGAGAAATTGAGACCTTGTATTTGAATCGTACCTCAAAGCCCCTCCCCCCTCATTCCACAAGCCTGAGCAAGCTGCTAACCTCCTGGGGCTTGTTTCCATATCTGTATGAGTTAGTTAGACAGACAACCTTTAAAGAACTACCCAGCTCTAATGTTTTACCACTTTTGGATTTATCAGTTTCCCCCATGAAAAGGATTTTTCTTTTTATGAAACAGAGACTTTGGATTTTTGTGTTGTAAGAACCATTCTATGTTAATATACTTGATAAAAATCCTTTTTGGGAGCTAGTAGAATATTTTCAGAGTTGAGTTCTACAGTTCTACTAGCTGGCACTTCACATGATCCATAGCACATATTTATAGGACAAGGTGAGCCCAGATAGCTGAATTTAGAAGTGATCTCCTAGGTAACTGCATACTTGTTTCTTGCTATTAATTACTCTCTTATCTATGCCAACCACTGGTTGCTGGTTTTCAGTCATGCTTCTAAAAGAAAGATTATCTTCTACAATCTCTGGGAAGCAATTCTCTTTCCCAATATGTTGAGCCACTAACAGAAAATATCAAAAATTCACTTTTTGGTTAACTTCAGAAGCAATATAAAAGGTCTATCAATTTTTCCCCCACTGAGTTAAAGACATCATTGCCTAATTTGCAATCTCCTTTAGCAGGGAGAACTGTGAAATCACTCCCATGGCTACAGAGCCCTTCCTAAGGCTGACTTCAGAATCTGTTCTTCTTTCTGCTCTTCTCCCAGTGTTGCTCCTTGCTAATAATACCTTGTTTTCTTCAACAGTATTATCCCCAGAAGATCAGAAGGTCATAAAATATAGAACTTCTTGCTGTAGGAACCCATGAGGCCTCAGGATTGTGACCACAGGGCTCTGGGTAATATAGTAGAAACAACTTTAGGTAGAAAATTTAAATTGTAATTGACAAATTGTTAGAGGTTCAGTGCTATGTACATAGGCCTGAAGCAAAAACTCCAGATTTGCTTTGGCCCAGTCCTGAGGGTGGCAGGTGCAAGATACACGTGTGTTTTACCTCCAGGAGCTCAGCTGGGCTGTTACAGTATAAACGTGAGAAAAAGTCCCACATACATCCAGCAGGGAGAGAAAGAAATGAACCACAACTGAGCACCCTGTTCTTAACAGTCTTCATTTTAAGAAAAACTGCTTGCTCAGTCCCTAGCCTGATTGATTTTTGTTGTTGCTTTGATTTGGGGGGCAGGGTTTTTAGCAGCCCAGTTGTTTTGTTTTGTTGTTGTTTTTTTGCATTTCCTTTATCTTTTATTCTAAAGGATACTATCCTTTACGTTTTTAGAAAAATCATTAACTATAATTTTAAAAGAAAAGCTTGCACAATGTGTGTCAAAAAAGTCAATCCAATAAGAAAAGTCTTATAAAGAGCTAACTTTTAAGGCTTAACTAACTTGTAAGGCTTATATTCTTGTGCTACAGCCTATCATTTGACTACTGGAGAAAACACTGAATCATGATAAACCATCATAACTGATGGTCCAATATGGAATAGGACTTCAGTCTTCAAGTCGCTTTTAAAAAATATTAATGTAATGAAAACCAGGACACCCTACTCATATAGTTAATCATAAACTAAGACATATTTTTATGTAAGTTAGAACATGTGTTGTAGACTAATAACGTCTCATGTAGTAAAGCTTTGGTTGGTCTTTCAACTCACGCAGTCTTCTAGTGGCAGGCTCACCTGTGAGGCCAGCAGTGAGTGGTGTTCAAGGCACAGGCATCACTAGTTATAGTTTTCATGCCAGAACCATCATACCAGATACTCAAGTTTATCTTTTGATTCTAGGTTTTCAGTAGGAGTATACTTGATGTGTTGTCCAATTTGAATTTTCTGGAGGAAGAACCACAGTGGGTCCAGTACATACCAACAATAGTGATTTTGGTATGTTTAGTCAGATTTTCACTATACTAACTCAAGCCCAGAGAGGTAGAGAGCTGTTGAAATTTTATCAGAGCCGAGCCAATCAAGGGAAAGAGAAATGTTCAGATCTAGTTGGATCCAGCTTTGTTTGTGGGAGGATGGACATACCCAGCTCCAGTGCACTCTAGCAATTCTGTGCCACCTAGCAGGGACACAGGCAGAGAAGTTAGTTTACAGTTCAGAGGCAGAGTCATTAAAAGGTTAAGGCATAATTATAGGACTATAGTATAGGGAGGAAAAAGAACAGAACTATTTGAAACAAAAATAAGAATTTCTTAAAATTTATGTCAGACACCAAACATAAGATCCAGGAAGCTTAGAAAATATCAAGCAGTATAAATTTAAAACATTACATCTACTGATGGTATTTTCAAGCTTTCAAACCAAAGGCAAGGAGAAACACCCAAGAGACACTAGGGGCAGGTTAACATACAAGATCAGAATTAGATCTGAGTTTTCCTCAGAAACCACACAAGCAAGGGTGAAGTCAAATTCAGGGTTCAGAGAAAAAAAAGTATCAAGTTAAAATTTTGTACACTCCCAAATTATCCTTCATAATGAAGGAGAAATACTTCTTCTGATAAATAAATTGAGGTAATTTGCTATCGACTATTCTGCCTTGCATGAAATGTTGCTTCTTTTGTGTGGAGCAGTAGACTAAACCCACTGCCTTCTTGAGCATGCCAGACACCCACTCTACCACTGAGCTACATCTCCAGCCTTGAGAAATACTATCTTATTTTAAAAGGGAAAGTAGAGCTGGGGAGAATAGCACTTGCCTGGCAAGTGCAGGGTCCTGAATTCAATCCCTGGTACTGCGAAATAAATAAAAAATAAATAAATAAATAAATAAATAAATAAATAAAAAATGGGAAAGTAACATGAGCTAGATATTCAACTGCAAAAACAAAGAAAAATCACTGAAGAGATTAGTTGAAAGTAATATTAAAATGTTATTTTTCTTATTCTTTTTTTAATTTTATTTATTTATTTATGTTATGGCCTGCTCAGCCTATCTTGGAGGGGTGGGGCTGGCACAGCATGTGGTGCTGGGAATAGAATGGAGGTCTCTGCAGTTGCCTAAGCTTGCCTGAGCAGTGCTTCAGACTGCTGAGCTATCTTGTCAGCCCTATTTTTATTATTCTTGATCAAATAAATAACAGTTTGTTCAAAATAAGTAAGAATGTGTTCACTTATACACACTTATGTAATTTTATATGAAAATAAAATAAGTGACAAAGCAATGACTTAAGGGACCAAAGGGAAAAATTGGGATTACAGATGTAAACTCCGGTTCTCACATAGAAGTATTTGGCAATATTTTGTTTTGTTTGCATCAGGTAACCAATACAACCGCAGCCATCTTTCCCATACAAACCCAAATGTGGCTGTCTTTTCCAAGATCATAAAACAAATTAAGGTCATGAGCCAAGGTACCACTACATATTGTTATAAGGCACTCACTATAAGCAAATTACTGTAGCATACATGAATAAGGGGAAATCGCTAAAAAACCTATCATAATTAAAATGATGATAAAGAAATGTCATGTATCACTTTACACTCACCAACCTAATGTACCTAAAGGGAGCCAGTTCCATGACACATACAATATGTCCCCCGAAAAATGTAAATAGTGTGATTTGCAAGTGGACTTTGAATTACCTGCAAATACAAATTGCAGCTGGCCAGATAGTTCAGCAGATTAAAGCACCTGCTTTGGCAGACACAGGGATCAGGGTTCAATCCCTGGTGTGCAGTGCGGGCTCCGCCCTCAGAGCCTGCTGAGATGACCAAGACTGGGCATGGCAGCATGTGTGCCTGTAATACCAGAGCTTAGGAGGCTGAAAATAGGAGGATCACTATGAGTCTCATCTGTGTGGTGAGACCCTGTAGAACCTGCACTAAATACATTAAAAGAAGAAAAAAGAGACTGGGTGTGGTGGTGTGAGCCTGTAATCTCAGTGCTTAGGAGGCTGAAAATAAGAGAATTACTATGAGTCTTATCTATGTAGTGAGACCCTGTAGACCCTGCACTAAATACAGCAACAACAACAAAAATACAAATTGCAAACTATAGGACAACCACTAAAATTATTTAAAAAGAGGCTAGTTGATGTACTGAGACAGGAGTAAATCATATAAAATGTTGAGTTAAAATAACAGAAAATAAACAAAAATAGAAACAGAGAATAAGGAAAATAAACCTAAAACAGTAACAGTATGGTAGATATTAATCCAACTAATGAATAATCAATTTGAATATAAGGAACCTAAGCATGTCAATAAAAGAAATTGTCACAGTGAATGAGAACTCAAGACCCAATTATATAATAATACAAATTACTAATGTCTACAAGAAAAGTACTTTAAATATAAATATATGTGGATTTAAAGTAAATAGGTGAAGAAATACAAGCTAATGCTAGTGGAAGGAAAGCGAGAATAACTATATGAATGTCATATGGAACAGATCTCAAAGAAAAGAAAGTTATCAGAGACAAAGGAGGCATTCCACTATATTTTAGAGGTCGATACTCTAAGAAGAAATATCAGCCTTCAGCCTACATTCCTCCAACCACAAAACATGATAGAATTGCAAGGAGATGGAAGAGAAATTAGGTGTGGGGGGGGGGGGAACACCAGGGATGAGGGAAGGAGAAAAGCAAGGAAAGAAGGAAGGGAAAGTTTATGTGCCCATATATATATAATAGCTTGAATAATTGCACTGCTGACTTCTACTGGTCAATTGAAAAGCAGAGTTAATGCTTACTTTTTTTCCTCTTTTCAATTTTGACCAATTTTTCATGCTCATATCTCATAATCTGAAAAACTAATTTAAATACAATGATATACAATATAATAACCATTATTTAGTTCCCATGATACATTAATGAAATTTTGTCTCATTTCTAATTTTTTACCTTTTTATTCCTTTAAAAATAATAATAATAATGAATTGAAAAGAAATCTTAAAAAAAGAACCCCAAGGAGAAATAGATAAATCCACTCTTGTTAGAGACTTCAGTAGTCCTATATTAAAAATGGACATGGCAGGCAGAAAATTGGAAAGGTATAGTTTAACTCCACATATGTCAAAATCAAATGGATATAGTTGACATGTATATACTGTTTCCTCCAATAACAGCAGATTGTGTGGTTATTTCTAGCTCAAATGAAACAGCAAGCAAGATAGACCACATTTTGGACCATAAACTACACTCTAAAACTTTAGAACTCATATACTATCTGCCTTCACTTAATAATTCAATTAAACTAGAAACATATAATAGAAAAATAATTGGGATATGCATGTTAAATAACACACTTTTAAGTTATCTATAGGTCAATAAAGAAATCACAAGAGAATTTTTAAAACATTTTCAAATAAATGAAAATGAAAAAGAACTATCAAAATTTCTGCAGCATAGTAAATGGCTTTAAAATGTATAGCCCTGAATGAAAATTTATAGCCTTATGTTACAAAAAAAAGATCTCAAATTGATAACAAATCAATAATCACCTACACTAAGAAAATAGCAAGTAAAATAGTAAGCCAAATAAGTAAATAATAAACCACAGAATAGAATCAATGGAATTGAAAATGGGAGTAAACTGTAAAATCTGATTCTTTTAGAAGATTAGTGAAATGGATAATACCCTCCAAGTTAAATACAAAGGAACAAATAATACAAATTACTAATGCCAAACAGTTTCTAGTGATGTAAGAGCATGTCACTAAAAAAGTCACGATGATTAAAATGATAAGAAATGCTATGTACCACTTAACACTCACCAACTTGATTTAGAGAAATGAACCAATTCTGTGAAAGATACAATATGCACCCCAAAATGTAAAGAGGCCTATATTGACCAAAATATTTAATAGTTAATAAATTTCTAAAACAGAAAATACCACATGCAGATAGTCCATTAGTCAATTATACCACATATTTAGGAAACAAATTATACTATTTTTCTATATTATCTTCTCCAAAAGACAGAAGTGAAACACCTAGTTCATTTTATGAACCCAATATTAATGAAATATCAAAAACAGACAATAACATTGTAACAAAAGAATGCTAAAGTAAACTATCACTCAAGAACACAGATACAAAAAATCCTAGGCAAAATATTAGTAAATAAAATCCAACTACATATATATATATAAACATACACCATTATCCCGGATGTGGATATCTGGTTAAACATCCAAACTTCAACTGATACATTGTATCACATTCTCAAAACTAAGAAGAAAACATGCATGGTCATTTCAAATGACACCAAAAAGCATTTGACAAAATCAAACCCAGATTCATGAATAAAACCTCTCAGCAAACTAGGAATAAAGAAAAACTCCCTCAAATCGATAAAAAAATTCACAAAATACCTACACCTGGCATTATATTAATGGTGAGAAATTCAAAGCTCTCTTATTCAAATCAGGAACAAAGATAAGCACATCCTCTCTTACACTGTACTTGAAATTCTTTCCAAATAATAACTAAGATGTAATAATAGTAATATTTATACTCTTTGGGAAGAAATAAAAAATTTCATTGTTTGCAGATGACAAGGTCCTCTGGAGAAAAAGCCTGAAAATATTAATCAAAAGAATCTAAGTGACTGTAGCAAAGATACATAGCACAAGGTTAACACAAAAATATCTATTGCTTTGCTGTATAACAGAATTTAACAAGTGGAATTTGAAATTAAGTACACAGAGCCATTTATATTAGCATCCCAAACCTGAAACACTTAGGTGTGAGTCTACAAAATATATACAGAATGTATATGAGGAAAGCTAACATAAGAAATCAAAAACATACTAAATAAATGTAGGGTTATTTCATGTCAACACATAGGAAGGTTAACACTGCTTAGGTGTTAGATCTATGCAATTCACCACAATTCCAATCAAAATTTTAGAGATCTTGTAGTTATTGAGGAACTAGTGCTATAATATTGAGAAAATCAAATAACGCAGAGTAACTACCTCGATATTAATGGACAGAATCATAAAACAACACTGCTTGACTTTAACTTGTAATATAAAGTGCTTGGTTTCCTACTATGTGTACCTTTTGGAATGATAATGTTTGTTTTGTGCCTTTGAATGTTGAATGTGTTTAAATTTTCATTTGTATAGAGGCTCACAGAGACTTGGGACTTGGACTTTTCAGCAATGCTGAAAGTGTTGGGACTTTGGCAACTTTAGAGGTGGACTAGAATGTCTTTTATATAAAGGGATGTACATGAGTCTTTGGGGGTCCAGAGGTGGAATATTATAGTTTATGTATAGGTGTTTCCCCAAAGCCTCATGCAGTCATGGGGCAGTTTCTGGAATTTGTAATTGATTACTGTGGAAATAGGTGCTGCACCTCCCCTGGGGCAGGTGATCTGCATTCCAGTATAAGGGAGGAAGAGAAGTCAGCTGCTTGAGCTGCAGCTAGCTGGCTTCCCTGTGCTCTTACAGGAGGTTTTTTTTGGTGCCAAGGAGCGATTCCCTGTGCTCTTGCTCTTTCTTAGCTGCCACCATGAAAGGTTGCCCTCTACCATGTGCGACTCTGCCTTGGAGCCAGCTAAATATGGACTAAAACCTCGAGTAACTGTGAGCTAAATAAACCTTTCCTTCCTTCATTTTGAGTGTCAGGTATTTGTCCCAGCAACGAGAGAAGAGTAACTAAGATACATGCCTTTCTTGAAAATACATTGCAGAGTGCCGGGCGTGGTGGCGCACGCCTGTAATCCCAGCACTTGGGAGGCTGAGGCAGGAGGATCGGTGTGAGTTCAAGACCAGCCTGGGTTACAAAAGTGAGCTCAAGGCCAGCCTGAACTGCATAGTGAGACCCTGTCTCAAAAAGACAAAAGAAAAAAAAAAAAAGAAAAAAAAAAAAGAAAATACATTGCAGAGCCACAAATGTATGCTGCCCACTAAAAGAAGTCAATTGAAAAGGCTTCACTCCATATGATTGGAACAGCACAATCCTGGAAAAGGAAAAACTACAGAGACAGTAAAGAGATTAGCAGTTGCCAGGGGTTGGAGTATGGAGAGAAATGAACAGGCAGACCACAGAGGATTTTTAGGACATAGAAACTACTCTGTATTATACTATAATATGCAAACTATAGGCTATAAACACTAAGAGTGAATGAGACTATAAACATTGTACTTGAAATCATGCAAAACACCACATCGCATTTAGCCTGAGTCCATCAGGCTTCAGCCAACAGACTTGAAATTACACTATCTGGCTCTGAAAACAGAGCACTGTCCACTTCGTATTCCTGTGTAATGTTAGGGTCTTATTCTTTTCTGGATGGGCAGCAGGTGCTTGTATCACTGAGGAATCTTCTAGTTGTAACTTTTGTCATGCCCATGTTACTGTAGTTTCTATATAATTAAAACTGGCAGAGGAATAGTTTTGGTTTGATTTTTGCTTAAAACTGAAGACTACATCTTATTCTCAGAGTTCTGGATAGATGAGTAAAATGTAATTCTAGTAAGATCCAAAATAGAAATTATTAGGGCAAAGATACTATGAATGAAAACGTATTTTAAATACAAAATATTCTGCTTTGAAGAATATGTAATTACAGTATAAAGATTTCTCTCATCCTCCCTTTATCTCCTGTCTTTAAAATAAACCATATTTTACAATTGGAAAAATGTTGGACTTTGGTTAATTCTAGATGGACAAATGTGAGTACACCAGTCATAAAAACATTGTCACTTAAAAAATAAAAAACATCAGGTTAAAAAGTATATATATGCCTCAATGGAATCTAATATTTTATAAAGTTAATATGGAGTGATAAAATATTTTTTAATATTTCAAAAATTGCCACTCTGGTGGAGATAGTGAAAAACAATGACCATGTGACATCTAGAGACAGAGACAGTAGATGAGAAATCTCCACAACACTCTCTCAATTTTGTTATTACCATAAAATGGCCCTAAAAGCAAACTTTTAAAAATATTTATGAATATTGAAATAACAATGGAATCAACCAAATAATAATATCGTATGTGTTTTTAAATTCCTAACCAGACAATTAAGCATAATCTAAAGGCTATAAAGGGTGTTTGTGTAAATGCAGAGGTCCTATAGATAATTATAAAATAGTTTTCAAAAGCAAATCAGTTCTCACCACCATAGAATAGTTTTCAAAGTATGCCATACCTACTAATAAAACAAAAAGGAACAAATAAAAGAAAATGAGTTCCTTTCAGTTCCTCTCCATGGAAACCCAATATAATTTTCCTTTATGATGCATAGCTTAAATGTTTGAAGATCTCTCATATTGTTAGATCATTTACTTTTGTAATTAGGATCATTCTCTTGGGTTAATCTTAAGGAATCTTTTTATTTTCCTCAATAGCAATTGCATTCACTGTACTTTCAATATATACTTTGTGAACCAATGAAAACATGGTACATGACAATTTTCAGATATAATAACATTTCCTTCCATTATGCACAGGCTTTGCCATATTATTAGCTACTGAGTCCACCAGAAGCCATAACATAAATGTCACTGTATTAGATATGAATGAGGTCTTGAGAAGCTCCTAATGATGTCTCTTCCTGGATGCTCTGGCGAAAGTCCATTCTAGACCTGCATCATCTCACAAAAGCATTAGGGTTTGTTATGCACAAATCCTACAAGGGTCCAAAGTTCATTTTCTACAGTTCCACATCCTCTTCTCTGTATCTTATTGTGCATTGATTCTCCCTTGGCCTTTAAAAACATATCAGCACTATGTGTGTGAATTTTACCATGAGCATCACTAAAATTAAAGGATTTCTTTTTTGTGTCTGGATTATTTCCCTATGAGAAGATCAAATGGTACTACCCAGACAAAATAGAGGCAATTTCATGTCATTCCATCCCAAGAATAGCCCTAGGTAAAATCATGAGCTAAATACTTTTAAAGCCTGCTATTTGTCTGTTCCCACATTTCACCTATCAGTAACTCCTTTTCCTAAAATCTCAAAGTGCTCAGTTTTGGTGCTTTTATTACAAAGGTTAGAGAAATAATGAAAACATTCAAGTGAGTCATTCGGTACATTTTAATGTAGAGCTGAATACAAAAGAATGCATAATTAATGGTGGAATGGCAAAACTAAAGTACACTTTACTTGGAGAGATTTTTTCAGGATTAGGTTTTGTTTCTGCTACTCAAATTACATCATCTAGATGAGTTCTCATTTCACCTCCTTATAAGAATAGTAATGGTACCATAATGCAGGCAAGATTCCCAGATAACATCTAAAGCAGCTTTCATTTCTTTCATGCTACTAAATGCAGTAGCAAAATAAAAAGAAAACAAGAAAAAGAAAAAAGTAGCTATGCTATAAGTCAAAAGCCCTCCTGTTCTGCCTTATTCATACCTACAAGGCTGAAACACTGCATGGGATTTGAGGCTGATGAACCAGTCTCAGTGATAATGACCAACATCATATTTTCCACCACAAAGACATCAAAGTATACTCCTCCTGGGATAGCTTAGGCACTCTGTAGAACAGAAGGCCTGAAACGTCAGGCAGTGTATCCCTAGTAGGGCAATAAAGCTATGAAAGTGAAGCCAAAATTTCATTGGAAACCCTGGGAGGTTTGACATGCCAGGAATATGGGGTGTCTCCTGAGGAAAAACTCAAGCAGTGAGAAGAGTGAGTGCAAGAACCATGTGGGCAAAAGATGGTGAGGGGCTGCCCAAATCCTTCGTAACTCACATTTCAGCACTACCTGCCCCAAGTGCTGAACATGGTGCTACAAGATTAATGTCTGACTAGCAAGGCTTCAATCTTGCTATTGTCCAGTTTGCTTCCCTTTCATTTCTCTCTGTATGAATGGAAATTTGCCTTGTCACATTGTATGTTGGAAGTATTTAATTTTCTTTTGGGATTTTCATAGGACCTCACTGGTAAGAATTTACCTTGAGTGTCAGAGGTGATTTCGGATTGCAATTTTCAGCAATCCTGGATCTGTTATAACTTTAGCAACTCTTAGGGAGACGAAATGAATTTTGTATGAAGAAATGAACAGGAGTCTTTGGGAGGCCAGAGGTATACTGCTATGATCTAAAAGGTCCCCCCACAAAGCCTCATGTATCCAGATGTGAAGCTTTGGGGAAGTGATGTGAACATGGGAGTGCTGTGCACATCAGTGGACTAGTCCATTTTTGAGTTATTAACTATGCTTTTAAAGTGCAGAATCTAGGGGCTGGGGAGATAGCTCTGCGGCACAAGTCCCTGCCTGGCAAGTGCAAGGTCAGGAGTTTGAACCCCACTCCCGCCAAAAAAAAAAAAAAAAAAAATCCTAAAGTGCGGAATCTAGTCAAAAGAAATGAGACAATGTAGAAATGTAGATGTGATGTGGAAGGGTGTGTTCTTGTCCTTGGCTCCTATGTTGTTGTTGCTGCTACTGCTATAATTGCTCTTCCTCCTCCTCCTCTTTCTCCTCTTCCTCCTCATCTTCTTCCTGTTACTCTTCCTCTTCTTCTCCTTATCTTTCTTCATCCAGCTCTCTTGCTCATGTGTCTTTTACCTTAAAGCCTGATTACCATCAACTAAACCCACTGAAGCTATGAGTCAAAATAAGCTTGTCCTCCTTTAAGTTGTGTCTGGTATTTTGACCCAGTGACAGAAAGGTTGACCCATAAGAAAATACTTTGTAGATTCTGCCTTCCAGCTTTTTGGGCATCTGGGCCAGATAGAAGTCTCCTGTATCCAGACTGAGGCTAACACACATCTCATCTTTAATGAGTAGACAGTAGGGGTTGTCATGCCCCTTCCTGGCAATGAAGAAAGTCTTCAACGTATGTCTATAAGTCACTCCATGTCCTTTTTGCCATGAGAAACTCTGCTTTCTCCAAAAGCATAAGTATTTTATACTCATTTTGGTAATAAAAAGTGAACATCAAACATACTGCGTTTTACTATTCTTTTGAGTGTCTGGAAACTTTGAACAGAGCTGTGATCTTAAATTATTACAAGTAATCAAGGTTCTATAGTTTGAAAATTGGCTTTCTTTACTCATTTTTTATTTTTTTAAGTGAAACATAATTTTTAAAATCTATCTTGTCTTCTTGGAATCTCTTTCTCTATATTATGTCACTTTTAAAGCTGTTGGTTTTAAGCTACTTGTGCACCAAATGATTTGTATAATGACCCAAAAGAGGTGATAAGGAAAATATTTTGGCATCGTGATACTAAGGAATGACCTCCTGCATCGCTATGAAACAATTCCCTTTAGCAGAGAGGTCCAGTGGAGTTCACAGCAAGGTGTGGGCAAGATTCCTGTGCAGTGTTTCTAATAAAAGTGATTATTTTCAGCTCATCTAAGATATACAGTGCTGAATCAGAAATTTTCGTGTGGATTTCAAGAATATAAAGTTTAAATAAGCAATCCTGAATATATTTATTATAAAATTAGCATTCAAATTAGAGATTATCAGAAAAAGACCTCACCTGACTAGAATGTCTTAGACAACTGAACTACAACTTGGAGGAATGATCTCGTCTTACGTTGCATTATCAACCAAATATCACTGAATTCCTCAAAATAAGTTTAACTGGAACTATAACTTGCATACATTCTGCTTTCTAACTAGTGTTAGTATAGAAATAGGAGTGCAAGGTTTAGTTCAACTTGTAAAATTCAAATGACTCAGTGTTTGATATGTCATGAAATGCACCTGTGTACAGTGATACTTCAGTTGTTGCGTGTCTCTAGCTTCAACTATCCACTACTCAGATAGTAAGTTTCATAAAAAATTTTGTTCATTGCTCATAACTGTGTTGAGTAAAACTCAAAATCTGACTTTAAAAGCCCTGTATGGGTCAATAGTGAGGCTTGTGTCACATCTGGCCACAGATACAAAGAGATGACACAAAGAACTGCTCCTGCACAGACAACATACAGCATTTATGTTGGAGCATTAAAACATCTTATTGTCTCCGAAGTGCAGGAACCTGAAAGAGTCAATAAAATATAAAGGGTACAAAAAGTACTATGAAAGGAAAGGAAACTGTTCAAAGGGAAGGAACAACTGGGATTAGAAAAAGGAGAAACGAAAAGAAGGGGAAATATACATATGTATATATACAGGATACCTTGGATCCTTGTACTGCTGATTTCTACTTGTATATTAAAAGAAATAGTTAATGCTTAATTTTTTTATTTTCAATATTTTTACCAATTTTACACATTTATAACTGATCATATGGACAAAGAATTTAAAGACAACAATGTGTAATACAACAAACATTGTTGAATTCCTATCACTTTGTTTAGTGAAATTCTGTATCATTGTAATGGGTCTTTAAATACATTTTATGCTCTTAAAAAAGAAAACACAGGGACTGGTGGGATGGCTCTGTGGTCTAAAGTGCCTGTTTAGGAAAGCTTAGGCAGCGGCAGGGACCACGGTTCGATCCCCAGCACCATATGCCACTCCAGCCCTGCCCCCAAGACAGGCTGAGCCGGCAAGAAAGAAAGAAAGAAAGAACAAAAAAATACTCATTATTGTGCTTTGTTTTGCACTTTATTTGCATAAAACATTGTAACCTTAGCTCCAAAGAAAGTGATACCAGCAACAAAAGTACAGTGAAAACCATGATAGAGTTTTGTTTTTTTTTTTAATCATTGTAAGATGTGCTCAAGTCCTAAAAAAGTGAATTTGCAAGTGTAATTTTGGGACTCAGTACAATTACTTGGTATTTAATTATTTCTTTTAGGAAAAAAATGTGTTCAGTTCTCAACTTTTGTTGTTTGTACATGAATTGAGTTCACCAGTCAAAGTATCACTGTAGAGCCAGGCATGGTAGCACACGCCTGTAATCTCAGCACTTGGGAGGCTGAGGCAGGAGGATTGGTGCAAGTTTGAGAACAGCCTGGGCTACCAAAGTGAGCTCAAGGCCAGCCTGAGCTGCATAGCGAGACCCTGTCTCAAAAAGACAAAAAAAAAAAGTATCACTGTATTTACAAAACAAAGTTCAAATAACAGCAAAGTTCCTAGCTAGAAATTAATCCTTTTTGTTATGTCACAACTACAAGTCATCTGCCAGTGTTTTACCTATGTCCAAGTGCATTAACTTTAGGGGCCCATGTCCACAGTTAAGTACATGATAAGACAGCGGTCACGATGTTGTTAAATGGCTTGATACTATTACATAGAAATTAAGTTTTCTTGTCTTACTTACAATGACATTCTAAAATTAGAATTAATGGACTTATACACCCTAATAGGACCTGAATATTTCACCTAATTATGTTTTCATTTTCACTTGGTATTTAGGTATCATGAATGAGAAAAACATTTATTTGCTCTCTGAAACACAAATACTAATTAAAGAAAGGTAAAATGTTATTCCATTCAAAAGTTGATCTAGGCTAATAACATTTAGAACATCTATAGCTAATGGAAATATCTCAGAGTTAAAATGTTATTAACCTTTTAAAGTCATATGGTACTTTTATCTACCAATCATCAATTCATTTTGAAGTCTGTGATTACCAACTCGGTGGTCTTATTTCAACCCAGGCGCATCTGTGTTTTCATACATTTTCTCTAGAAAAGTTGTTGTAATGCATTATGCTCAATTTATTCTTGTGCTGATAGATCTACCTCTTAAGTGTAGAACTTTAAACCAATAGAGAGATTATACTTTACAAATTTATGGGCATCTTTTTTAAGCTGTTGAAGTCACTTGTAGCATTTTGTCAATCAACAGAGCATAGTGTAGTTATTTCTAAATGGAGCTTTATCAGCTATGTAGAATCAACTGACTCGCATTCTCTCCAAAGTTCTTTAAATAAGAATGTCAGACTCAGTTAGAAAAAAAATGGTAGTGTCTCCTAAAAGTATCCTACCAATAGAATATTCCCTGTGTTTCAGAGTGGTCCATAATCACATTTTTCATCCTTTTAACATTAGTAATTCTACCTTGTATTTGGAGATTTTAATCTAGAAAAGTAAACATTCAGGTTGAACTCCTAAAATATTATTATAAGAACTAGCATGTGGGACCAAGAATGGAGACAGATGGCACTGACATGACCATATCACACAGTGAGGAACTGAGCTGAGTCTCACCAAGAACTTGGAAGCAGCGTCCCAGCCAAGTGCAGCCTAGACCATGGAAGTCTCAGGGGACTCACATTCCACTTGCACATAAAACAAAAATACATGAGAGATTGTAGGTTAGGGGCAGTTTGTTACACAGTGAAGGCTGGCTGATACAAAGATCATCTATGGAATTTGATCATTTGCCCAGGAGTAGACTACCAAAAAGCAATAATGAAACCTAGAAGACACTAAAATAATACTTTTAATGTGTTCAAAAATAATTACCATTTAGATGACAAAGTAAATGCCAATAGTGAAACATTACCTTTTTAGACCTGCAATCCAGACCTGGAAGATAGCAATTTGCTGGAGGGAATAAAAGTTTCAACTCCAGGAATAGGGAAAGAGCTTAAAGGAAGCCTGGAAACTGATAAGAAGTTGGAAAGACACTGCACAGAGAAAAGAACAAGGCACTTTGGGAGGTTCGCCCTGGCTCTTGGGTTGCAGGGTAAAACCAGAGAGGAAGAGTGGGTCCACGGTGAGACAAGGGACAGTGATGGCAGTAGTGATCCCAAGAGAAACACAGGCAATATGAACTGCAGAAGTAACATGGTATGTTACACTGAAAATGACCCTATAGAAAATAAAATGAAGTTGGGGAGGAAGCCCAGTACAGATACTATCAGATCGAGGTGTGTGTGTGTGTGTGTGTGTGTGTGTGTGTGTGTGTGTGTGTGTGTATGAATTTAGAACAGGGTCTACAGGGTATACAGGGTCACACTACATAGACTGGACTCATAGTGATTCTCACTGTTTTCAGCCTCCCAAGCACTGGGATTATAGGCACGCGCCACCATGCCGAGTCTCAATCACCATCTCAGCGCACCCCAATGGCGTGGGGCTGACACAGCATGCTGGGGACCAAGCCTCAGCTTTTGTGCTCTGCCAAAGCAGGCACTTTAGTCCTCTGAGCTATCTGGATATCCCTATTCAAGAAGTTTTAATCAGGCTCTATTTTGAGAAGGTATTCATTTTTAGGACCAAGCCACAGAGAAATTACAGAGCGAAGATTTCTGGTGTCACCCTGACACAGTGACTAGTTAGGCACAATGAAACTTTTGTAAAAAGGCTGTGGGCTGGACATTCACCTCCCTGAGAAGTTTAGCTTGGATCCCAGCTTTGATAGCAAGAAGTCAAAAGAGGTGTATGTGTGGCCTCCAAAAGAAGAGAAGTCTAAAAGTGCTGACATTATGCTCAGAAGTTTGCTAGATACACCCCAGCACTGACACTACAACGTTCTCCTGCCTCTAGCCAGCACAGAAACTAGAAATCTGTTTGCTTTCCCCATTTACTAAGACAAGCAAAGATCAGTAAAGAAATCCATGGCAAATGATAGAGTTTCAGCAGCCGAACAGAGGGCAGAGTCAGAAAAACTATTAGAGAAGAGCAACAGGTCAATTATAAAGTAAACCTGTCACAATTACAGAAGACTTCTCAATACAAACATTAAAAGTCAGGAGAGACTGAAATGAAGTATTTCAGAATGAGACAAGGACCCAAATAAGAAGGATAACTATAAGCTAATTCTTTAATGAAGACCAAAACGAAGCAATCCTCAATAAGAATCTAGCAAACAGAATGCAACAAATGTTCAAAACAATTGTACATCAATCAAACCAAGTAGGCTTCATTCAGGGATACAAAGATGGTTCAACATATGTAAATCAATAGATGTAATATGTTACATAAAGAGAAGCAAGGACCAAAACACACATGATCATGCCAACAGACACAGAAAAGACCTGTGACAAAATGCAACATTGGTGGATACCAAAAACCCTGAAGAAAATATCCTCTCAATCTGATAAAATCTATTTACAGAAAACTAGTGGCCGATATTATATTAAAAGGAAAAAGTCTTAAAAACATTACCTCTAAAATCAGGAACAGGTAAGGATGTGCACTATCATGACTCTTGTTCAACATAGTGCTCAAAACATTAACAAGCAAAACAAGGAAAGAAAAATAAAAAAATATTGTAAATGAAAGGAAGTCCAGAGACCCAAATCGCACCGCTGGGAGCTGAGCCTGCGCGCCCGCCACGGGTAAGCTCCCTGCACCCCTCTGCCCCGCCTCTGCGTTCGCGCGACTAACTTCCTGTTCCAGCCCAGACCCAAATCGCACCGCTGGGAGCTGAGCCTCTGTGCCGGCTGGGTCAGGATCCTTGGCCTGCCTTCCCTTTCCCCGCCCCCCCCCCTTTTTTTTTGAAACCCTCCAGCCCAAGCTGCAGCACCGAACCCATCAAATAGCCCGTTTGGCAACCGATGTGGTCCACGAGCCTACCAGGACTATTCAATCCCAAAGCTCCACCTCAACCTACAGACCACATCCACCAGGATTCACAAAAGCTAGCAGCCAGAGCCCCAAAACAAGAGTCAGGAACCTCTGTAGAAGAACCACCTTGGAGTCTCCAGACCAAATGCCCATAGACACACACCAAAGTGCAGAGGTCACTTCCATACAAAATGATAACAACAAGGAGTAGGAGGCAATCTCAGGACCCGTGCCCACCCAAACCAAATACAGAAGACACTATCATGGAAAACAATGAGAATTATACAGATGAAACCTCTGAATTGGTAGCATCTGAGGCAGACACACAAGTGCAGAAACTTACAGAGCAACTGAGATCAGAGATAACATCTGAAGTAAAAAAAGAAATACATGAAGTAGAAAAACGGCTGGAGAAACGTATAGAGAACATCAGAGCAGAAATAATATCTAAAGTTGACAAAGACATGCCTAAATCAATAGCATCCCAAGTAGGGGAACAACTACACAAAAGTAGAAAGGAGAACAAAACAGAAATTGCCACGCGCTGCCTCGCCAGCAAGGAGGACGCAACAAACAGCTCTTCCTTCTGCGGTTTATTCAGGACCCTTGTACAATCGCGGTTGTCTTTCTTCCTTCTCCCCCGAGCACCCGCGGTCTTTCTTTCTTCTCCCTCTTTCTTACTTCTCCCTTCTCTCTTTCTTCTCTCCAGAGCACCCACGGGCTTCTAACTAAATACTCCCGAGCATCCAATCCCGGTTAGCTATGTGGCACTCAACGGTAGGTCCACATACGCGGAAGCAAGCCAAGGGTTTCAGCCTTGACCATGTATGGTAATAAACAACGGGCGGAGAGCACTCACCCCTCGGGGGTGGAAGGCGGAAGCTGGCGCCATCTTTAGGGTATGGCAGTACACGGCTCTCCACAAGAAATAATCTCTGTATTAGAGAAAGGATGACCATAATCACAGACTTCAATACTATGAAAGAAGACATCGATAAAAATTAGAGGAGAATAGAAAAATGATGGACTCCCTGACGGAGCAATATATGAAAGACATAGATCGCATGAAACAGTTTCAAAGAGATATACAAGAAAATAAAACCTCGATCACAAGTTGGCAGAGCCGAATGAACGAAAGTGAAGATAAAGTTTCAAACCTTGAAGACACAGTTGCAGCCAGTGAAAGAGTATGAAAGGATCTTTTAAAAACAACCAGAATGCAGGAAAAAATAATTCATCATCTGCAAGACGATGCGAAAATGAACAACGTGAGATTAATGGGAATCAATGAGAAAGAAGGAGTCAATACAAATGATATAAAAAGAATATGGGCAGAAGTAATAGCAGAAAACT
>PVJA010015421.1:0-45489 GCA_004027025.1 Myocastor coypus | reverse complement strand
CCTCCCCCCCCTCCCTCCCTCCAACTCTCTCCCCCACTTTCTCCCTTCCTTTTTTCTTATTCTTCTCTCTTTTGTAAATTGAGACGCTGGATTTTTGCTGGGCTCTGCCTCCCTGTTGATTTCGTCTTGAGAACCTTCATGGATTATGAGCGCAAAGACCATTTCTCCGAATAAGGACCCATTCTGAGGTTTGGGGTGGGTGTCAAGGTTTTGGAGGGTGTTGTTCAGCGGGCGCCTGCTTTTCATTCACCACAGCTGAGGTACCGTGGGATTCCTGCACCTCTGTCCGACCCTTTCCTTCAGCACTGGGCAGGTTTTAGCAGCTCTCTCTCTGTAGGCACCGCTGCTGCCCCTTCCCTGCTGCTTCGTCCCCCGGGGCTCCCACACGGTACGCGATGCACACCGTGCCTCCTCACTGTGTCCTCTCTCCCTTTGTGTTTCATACTCTATGATTTTGCTCATGCTTCATTCTGGATGTTTTCTTCTGGCCCGTCTTCAAGTGCACTGCTTTTCTCTTTAGCCGCACCCAATCTGACATTAGGCCTTTAAATTCCTAATTTCAATTCGATGCTCTTTCATTCTCAGCATTTTTCACTTCTAACATTTTTGTTTTGTTTCATTGAAAAATTTTTGGAGTTCATGTTTATCTCCCTGGAAACATTCAGCCTCACTACTCAAGGTCCTTTTCCTTGTCCCCAGTGTCTTTTCTGGGTCCCCCAGGAGTAGGCGTAGATCGCATCATTTCTCTGACTTTTTGAGTATTCCAGATGTGTCTCCTATTTTTCTTATTCAGAGCAAGACATTGCACATGGAAAGTGCAGGGATGACACGAGGCTTAGAAACTGCCATTTCTTCACAGGAGATTTTCTGGGTACCTGTCGTTGGGACACCAGCCAGTCGTCACCACCACCTGAAACTAGTGACCAGGATGGGGCCTGGCCAGCTTCCACCCTTGGGGCAGCACTTTTCAGGGTCCAGTCAGTCACAGGCTGTCCTCTTGGGGCTCAGGCTGAGCTGTGTGTTTCCCGGGGCGCCCTCTCCATGAGGCTCCAGGAGCGCAGCATCTGTGCAGCCGCCTTGGGGGGCTGTGGAGAGCTCAGCTCAGCACCCGCTCCTGCAGACATTTCTGGTGTGGAACATAGCCCCGAGGAGAGGCAGCTCGGAGGGCCGGGCCCTCTTCACTGGGGTATGTTTTCTAGGCCAGGATATTTAAATACTCACTAATTGTTTAGCTCTACAGTCTCCACAGAGACACCCCAGCTTACCTGGACTCCTTCATTCTCCCTGTGGAATCTTAGTTTGATCTAATCTGTCGCCATCAGAAAGAGGATTCTTCCTAGGCAGTTGTATTTCAAGGAGAGTTTCCCCAGATTGAAATATTCTCAAAATCCACAGCCTCTCTGTGACAGACTGGGAACGTTATATGCCCACCCTTTCCATAGGAGCTTAATTATGTTTTTAGTATGAAAACATAGCTTCTGCCTTGCTTCTCTGGGCCTGGGTCACAGTGCTGTTTGCTTTAATTGGCTTACCACACACGGAAGCCACACGGCTCACACCACCCCTGAGCTACATACAGATCAGCCTTTTCTGCTTTCCCTCTCTCTCTCTTAATAAAATCAACTTCATTCATTCATTCATATGTATTTAGGACAGGGTTTACAGGGTCTACAGAGTCTCACGACATAGATCGGCCTCATAGTGAATCCCCTGTTTTCAGCCTCCCAAGGGCTGGGATTACCGGTGCCGGCCACCACATTCAGTTTCCGCCACCATCTCAGCACGCCCACGGCCCACCAGGAATAGAACTCTGGCCGCCGCATCTGCCTGAGCAGGCATTTCAGTCTGCTGAGCTATCTCACCAGCCCTCTTTACCTTCTCTTTTAAGACAGCGTATCCCTAAGGGGCCCCTAAGTGGCCCCAAAGTGGCCTGAGCTGGCCTCAAAGCTGCATCCTCTTGCCTCAGCACCTCACTCTAGCTTTTATTGGATGACTCAGACACTGCAGGAGAAGGATGGACGTGGGAGAAAGCACACCGTGCCAAGGGTTCGGCGCACCGGCGTAAGCTGTCACAACCGCAGAAGGAAGTGGGCGTGCGTCTCTTTTGTAAAGCAGAAATCTGGCAACTCTTAGGCTAGCAGAAGCCTCCTTTTCAGGCTTATTATCTACGGGGACATCCACCTGTCTTTGTCCTGAGCTGCTATCTTTTGTGTTGTGAGGACTGGCTGCCCATGTCTAGTCTTGTGTCTCCACATACAGAGTATGGGTCGTGTTCATGTGGACAAGGTGTTTGAGCGTTAATTAAATGGGAGAATGTACTCTGAGTCATTATTCAGGGTTCTGTTCTTCTTGAAAAGCCTTAAAAGGCTAAACACATTCCACAGTTGGCTTGTAAGCACCACAAAATATCAGTCACTGAGACTTCCGGCCACCTGTGGAGAACGTGCGCTTACATTCCGCTATGCCGTGAGTGTATGTGATGTAGGCATAGCGTCTGTCCAGCAAGCCCCTAAGAGATCTCTCTGCAACCTTCCCAAAGACCCTCATACACTCAACATCATCTGCACAAAATACGGGACTTACTCTGTTATGGCTGGAAGGTGTTCTAAAAAGCTGTTGTAGTTCTTGTCTATTTTAGAATCAGTATCATGGGAGCATGAAGTTGTTGATGCCCAAATCATAGTTTTGGCTTGAAAGAGGTTCTTAGATATAACTGGAATTCCATAGAGACAGTACACAGTCTTGTAAAGACAACACACATTTTTTAAGCAGGCATAAAACAAATTTGTAAGACATGTGATTGTAGGAAAGTAGGACTTGATGCAATTCCATCAACAAGGATGTACAGGATGCTGATATTGGATACTGGCCATTCTTAATTTTAGGGCAGTCAGTACATTCCTTGATTAAGTGAAACTTCTTAAGTGACCAAATTGTGAGGAAAGAAAATTGGTCTTTCATTACTTTGTTCAGCGATTCAGAGAGAAAGAGACACACAGAAAGAATGCACATATCACTATATCTATATCTATTTATATCAATATCTATCTACCTCATGCATATCTGTCAGGTGAAGGTCCCCAAGGAGTCCCACATATTTCAGAGCCAGAGCAAAAGGGCTGTCTCCTTCATCTTGTCCTCCGCTTGAATTCTTTCTCCTGGAAAGTTTCCGTGCTGTTCATTCTTCTGATTTTTTCCCCCCACACCCATCCTTTCCTTCTCTAACATTAATAACTTACAGCTTCCTTAGTCAATGCGCAAGACACGCAGAAGACAGACACCAGAGATGCTTTGGTCTCACGTTTGGGATTCCTGAGTCAAATCTGGTATTGCACAGTCTCCGCCTCTACCAGCAGGTGAGTGATAATGGAGTTCTTGGAGGAACAAGATTGGGACCCTTAAGGATTAATTCCGCTCCTGTTGCACACCTGACTTGTACGTTTGGAGAAACTGCTGAACTTTTAGTTCTTAAGCTATAGTAAAATGCCTACACCTGCCATTTTCGGTTGCGCTGTTTCTGTGATTTGATGCTTGGGGATAATTTTTTGAGGAGTTTTCAAGCAATTTTTATTAGTGGAAATTAAAATATTGACACCACAGCTGTTCCCACAATGACATCAATGGCATATTAATTCTTGATGGTTTCCTAAAGGACAGCTGAAAGTGCTTTTGTAGGTGACTGTTATGGTTTATGTCTAGCTGTCCCCCCAAAGCCTCATGTAGTCATTGGGCGGGGACTTCTAGAGTTTGAGACTTGATCCATGATCCCTGGGATTATGGGTTTTAGTACTGATGGGATTATGGGTCGAAGTACTTCTGGGATTATGGGTGTAGCCTAAGGCAGATAGGCTAAGGCAGAGAGCCTGAATGTAATATGAAGAGAGACAGAGAGACAGACTAGCGCTGTTGCTCTGCTGCCCTGTTTGGTTGGCTGCCTCTGCCACCATTTTGTTGCTGTTCTACCACCATGAACTGGCTGCTCTCTGCTCTGCTCCATTCAGCCTTGGGCCAGCCGCATATGGACTGAAACCTCCACAAACTTTGAGCTAAATAAACCTTCCTTTCCTTCATCCTGAGTGTCTGGTATTTGTCCCAGCAACGAGTAAAAAGAGGGGAAGGCGATGAGAGGCTCTCGGCTTGTGGTCACCAGTGTGCCCGTCCACGCAGGGGTCTGTGGCTGGTTTCGTTCTAAGAGCGCTACCCCCATATACAGTTATTGAAGACAGGAGCCTTTGTGGCTTGTGAGAAATATGATGGTGGAAACTATTTGGAGAAGAAACTGCAGTACAGGAGCTGATATATTTATGTTATCTCTTAAAAGCTGCACGGGCACCTGCGCTTATTTTCCTCATTTGGAGATTTGCTACTAACCGTGCAGTGCATGGGGGCTGAGGCACTGCTGTCCTATGGGTCTGCAGTCTCAGGGCTGCAATGCACTTGCTCTGCGGAAATCCGCCTCCCAGCCGTGCGTCTACGGCCGGTGATGCAGGATGTGCAAAGCCACGTCGGATAGCCTGGCAGATTCCTGACTGAGTTCTTACCTCAGGAAAGCTAAAGAACAGCCCTGCATGGAGATTGTGAGAGTAAGAATTATGAGCCCTTAAGTGGACTTGACTGTGAGGATTAGTATCTAGGGTGCACTGTTGAAGATGGGAAAAAATACGTAGCTCAGAGATTTTATTTTTGTCATGGCATAAAATATATAATTTATTACACACACACACACACACACACACACACACACATATATATATATATATATATATATATATATATATATATATGAAATTTATAATTTTACTTCCAATTTATAGGACCAACTTTCCAGTCTTAGAGAATCACCTTCCTGCTTCTATAAAATTAAATTAACCAATAGAAAGGGGTGTGGTGGATTAACTACTGGCCACCTTGTAAAACCCAGCTGAGCTGAATCAGTGTGGTTCTGGGCGTGGCAGGCCCACCTGAGGATGCTGCCAGCAGTATTAATAATGGGAACTGGAGAGGAGGAGGAGGAGGAGGAGGGAGAGGAGGGAGAGGAGGAGGAGGAGGGAGAGGAGGGCTGCTGGTGGTCGGGAGCAGCCTGGCCCACTGGTTTGTGTCTTGCAACTCGCTGTTCTCCTCGCTGGAGGTGCTGGGTCCTTGCAATTGCTGAGGATGGCTGCACTTCTCTTTGCAAGGAGCCCTGGTGCCAACCTGGAGCGTCACTTCTTGGCTCCTGTGCAGGTCCCTCGGCCTGCTGGCACAGATCCAGCTCCCCGATGCAGCCGTTCTAGCTCCAGCACTGGCCTCTGGGCCTTCGCAGAGCAGATCCTTGATATGGACCTGCATGAGACACTGTCATGGGCTCCAGGCCTCCAGCTGGACTCGTGAGGGACATTGCTACGGGCTCTAGATCTTCAGCTGGACTGGGGCGGGACACTGCTGGGGGATGCAGGTCCTTAGCAGATGCTTTGGGTCTCTTGATTTCCTGTGCTCTTTTGCATTTGACTCTGGGTGAAAATTATAACATCATCCTATTATGTGTCCTGTACTAAATCTGCCTCCCTTGTGAGCCCTGACTATAACAGAGAGATCAGCCCTAAATGCCTTAAACATAGATATATTTAGTTAATGCTTAATGTCTCATATAAGTACACAATTACTGTGGTGGAGATAAAGGGAGTTTTTACTTGGGCATTTTGTTATGCATAGCTCAACTGTTTTTCAGCCCTTTTCTTACTGCAATGCTTAGAACACACATGCATCGATATAGTATCTTCTAGATAGCATGTAATGGTGGACTGGAACTGGTAATTCATATGTAACATGTTCCCACACCCTTGTGCCACAGGTAGCACATGTACGACTGTCCCATTGGACAGCTTGTATTGGTCCTTTTACTAATAAAATTAATAAAAATTGATAAGCTGATCAAATTTAGTTAGCTGCTTGAATTTGAATAATTACTGCTAAATATAAATATCAATCCCCGGAAATACAGGCATAAAAGCTAGGAACTAAGCTATACTGCCGCATTCTAAGTATTTCTGGATGATCAGAGAAAGAAGCTCTTAAAAGGGTGGAATATAATGACTTCTGAAAAGCTGCTCTACAGATAGGTTTTGCTTAGCCACCTCTTCACCCAGCTGGCTGCATGGAGCGCATGCCCAGCACGCTGGCCTGCTGGCTCAGACCTCGTGTGCGTGAGCCTGGCAAGGCGTGTGTTTTGTGCTGGGTCAGAGGCCATTTGTGCTTAAGTGGCAGAGCAGAATCAAGCATTTTTTCCAATAATGCATTTTCTTCTGTTATGCACTTGAACATCATCAAAAATAGCTAATATTGCAACGTTATTCATCGCAGAATCTTAAGCTTATACATTATTGCATTAACCAGGGCATGGGGTGCTTTCAAACATTTTTTGCTATAAAATTTTATCTTACTCCAAATTAACCCTGACCAATCTTCGAATTTTATTTGCCCCAGCTTCATGGAAAACTAAAATCTGATTATATATTCTACAGAGATTAAATTGAATATTGGTAAATGACAATGAACTTTTCCTTTTGCAATGGTTTTTAATTACTTTTGAGTTAACTCAGGAATTTATTTTAAGTGCTATTTTATTAGATTTTTTTTCTCTCAGGGTGAGCATGTTTGTATTTAATTTTAAATATGTGTTCAGTTCTGGCTATGGGATATGGATAATTAGAATGAATTTACCACGATTCACTCAGTGCTACAAAAACGTCGGACACCACCTTAAGTACACACAGAGTACATGCTTACAGCACTCTATAGTGTAATTAGCAGAATTCTTACTCCTCCTGTGTTATAACCATGTGGTATGATTCATGCAACACAGCCTCAGATGGCTTAGACCTATAAATCTTCCTTTCTTAATGTAGTTGGTACAGGGTCTCACTACACAGCTCAGGCTAGTGGTGATCTTGCTGTTTTCAGCACCCCAGTGCTGTGATTATAAGGGTGCATGACCATGCCTCCTCTAGGTGACCAATTCAGTGTGCCCTGTTCAGCATGCCCTGGGGTGGGGCTGGCACTACATGTGGTGCCAGGGATAGAACTTCAGTCCCTATACTTGTCTAAGCAGGCACTTAGTCTGCTAAGCTATCTCGCTGGCCCTAGAGTTATAAATCTTAATGAGCCTACTTATATATAAAAATAGAACTGTTACAATCCGACAAAGCAATCATAGGCATTGTAGGTGATTTTGTAAGCTATGGTTAAAATAGGAAAATTATCCTCAAAATGTTTCCATGGCAACGACTGCAATGAATATAAATAACACACACACACATATGTATGGTGTTTAGCCTCTAAATGGATGAGAAAGATAAAATGGAAAAGTTTGAATATAAGCACATGGGCTTGCCATGGAGAGAGCAGGGAGGCCCTCGGGGGTGGAGCTCAGCTTCACAGGTGGACAAACTGAGGCCAAAAGGAAGAAGCCATGGGCTCAAGGTTGCCAGGTAGAGCAGGGTCATGGAGGGGCTGGAGTTCATGGCCTGGAGAAGTCACTTGCAGTTTCTCTCAGAAATACGTTTCTATGCCTGTGGAGCATTTCAAACATGCAGGAAAGCGGAAGAGATAATAAAATTCCCACACACCCTTTTGCCTTCAAGTGTAAGTGTGATGTGTGATGTGTGACAATGTTCTGTCAGAGCTGCTTTTTCGCCCAGGGGTAGATAAAAAGTGCAGTGCTTGGTTCAGGGCCCACGCCCGCTTTGCGCTGCCCCTAGAAGATTCCTCCTGCTCCCAAGGCACGTTGGCAGGCCACGCTGCGTGCCCTGCGGAGCAGGAGGAAGCCTATGTCCCTATGGCCGCCCCACCCTGTGTCCCAGGCCTGAGGTTGTCCCTGACCTGCTCTGGGCCACCTCCTGCCAGCCTGTCCTGCTCCTGGATCTTTCTTTGCCTCCCTCCCAGCACTCACCAGCAGCTCCGCTTCCACTTGGTTTTCTCATCTGTTGTCTGTCTCCCTTCAGTTACCACGGTGACTCCATGGGAGGGGGTGATTCCTGCTTGCTGCAGCTGTGGCTGGTTTGCTAGGAGGCAGGCTCTCCAAGGTGACCTTCCAGTGACCAAAGGAATCAGTGAATGAAGAATAAACAAATGAATGAATGAATGAATGAACGAATGAGGCCCCGGGTTCTTGTGCACTTTGAGAGTTTTCCAGGTGCCTTTTCCATTTCTGGGGCCAAAAGCACAGAAGGGAAAGGGGGATCTGATCAAAGTATGTTAAATACATGCATAAAATTCCACAATGAATCACGTTTATTGCATGGTTAGTATGCACTCATAAAGAATAAGGAACACAAGAAGTTAAACTAAAAATGAAATTAAATAATTTTATTTAGAATAAAAAAGGAATTAAAAACAAGTTTTGAGGCTTATGTAGAAAAATACCAAAAATACCACATACTTAATACATGAAAGCAACATTTTTATTAATTGCATAAAACATCTCGACAGTATTTTTCCTGTAGTTTATGGCTCATATTGTAATTGGCCTTTTACATGATAATGATTTTGTAATACTGCTTTCATAGGATAAGTAAAGACATCATTTTTATTTGTCATGCTTGATGAAAATTTATATATTATATCAGTATTTTAAGTAAGTTTCTTCAGTCTTCAAAATTTATAATGGAGAATGTCATAAAAAGTTTAGGGATTCCTATAAAGTCCCACAAAACTTATATTTTCTCTACATGAGCTTTAACATGCCATAGCAATTCAAATCCCTGAAATTCTCTTTTAAGGCCACTCATTTTCTGCTTTATTTGAATTTTAGTATGACCAATAACTGAAGCACTCTATAGAATTAATTACCTGAGAAAGAGGATATAGAAGCTGTGTGAGTTGGTTAAAGCATAATGAAGATGATTCTGACAGCGTCCAGGAGTCGTCACTAGCACGTGTGTCCTGAAAGGCGGCCGACTCACCAAGGCTGGTGGGAATGGCCCAGGGCGTGGCCATCTGCAGCCGTCAGACCCCACCCAGCGGAGGTGCCTTTAGTGTCTCTGAGCAGCGGGATCCGATTATTGCAGTCCCACAAACACGGAGCTCCACACACAGATGCATTTGCAGGGAGTATTGCTTCCGGTTTGCCCCTTATAACCAGAGTTTGTGCACACTTGATGTTTTGTAAATCTCATTAAAAAATAAACAAACTTTTCCCTTTTACAACTGCATGTGCTGTGTTTTGAAGTCTCTGTCTGACAGGAAAGCTTTCACTGTAACCAGGTATCTCGGGCACAAACCGTGTTCAATTTATGATTTTACAACCCCCACTCACATACCCTAGCACCTTCTTAGACATCTTACACATGGTTACCCACACACCCTCTGACACTGGCTCATATATTTCATTATCTGGACACTGATACAGTGGGAGGGCATGTGCACATTCCTAGAAGCTGTCCCTACATTAGGACAATAAACAATAGCATAACTACTTCAAGTGACTCATTGCTACCCACATACATCCCACCAAATCCAAACTAAACCTCATTACTTCAAAACAGCACTCACTACCTAAATATAATCTTCATAATCCAAACAAATTACATCCAACCCATCTTCCTGTTATTCCAGTCCTCACAAGGATCCAACACTTTAGGGTGTTTTGCATGGTGAGTGGAAAGTAAAGATCGAGAGAATTCTTGGTCTCAGTTTTGCAAGTGTCACCAGAACAGTGGCAGGTGGATGTCCATAGAAGTGCTTTTACAAGTGCTCCCTCACATCAAATAAGAGTCTTGTGACCACACAGGCTCGCTGGTTGAATTAAGCTTCTCTCCTATTATTGGCTCTTTAGTCCGTTAGTGTGAGCCAGTTGAGGAAGTTGATTCAGTAGCTTAATTAATTTTTCTGGAAGAAGCTTCAGATTAAATTCCTGGCCACAACGGAGGAATGCGTTCTACAGTCCTGATCTGTCACTTTTGGTTGGCATCAGCTGCACTTGGTGACAATGCACATTTTTTCTTGGTATGAATGGTTCTACCACTGATGTATTTTCAAGTTAATTCACCAAATTCATATTGAGCTCCTACAATGTGCTCAGTTGTACTAGGTTTGTGAATACTAAGTTCTCAGTACTCAGTGTACTTGGAGATAGAATGATAAAGATGCTTAAGACAGCCTTTGTGTTTAAAGGCGTCAAGTGTATTTAGATTCTTAGATTATAAAGATAAAGTATATAATAGAAAAAAAAAGCAAGTGTAGTTCAAAGAACAAAAATGCTACGTAGGGTACAGAGGCACCCAGGTATCCACGTAAGCCTTTGTAAATGTCCTTGGAAAATAAGGACAGTCGGAGGTGGCGCCCAGGTAGCCCTTTTCCAGCTCCCTTGCACTACCTTCATCCGGGACACTGGAGCAGAGACAAGGAAGCAGCAAGACAGGAAGTTGCTGGGGGACAGTTTTACCTGGCTGGGACTTTGTGTATCTGTGCCCGAGAGTGCATGGATATTTTATGATACAACGGTCTTACTTTTTTGTTGTTGTTGCTGCTGACACACAATATGCAACTACTGAAGTGAACGGAGGAAAGGTTTACTGAGCTCACAGTTGGTGACGTTTCAGTCCAGCATCAGCTGGCTCCAAGGCAGCGTGGTCTGAGGCTGAGGGCAACAGCTCAAAGGTCAGAAGACAGCAAAAGCAAGAAGAGGAGAGGGAGAGGGCAAGCGTCTTTGCCTCCCTTATACTGCACATCTGCCTGCACCATCTGCACGCCCTTCTTTTACATGGTGCTCAGATGCTTACACAGTGACAACGTCGTTCCCCTGCTGGGTCACTTTGTTGAGCTTTTAGCTTCTCAGTTCTCGAGTTGAAGCCGGGCGTGGTAGCGCACGCCTGTAATCCCAGTACTTGGGAGGCTGAAGCAGGAGGATCGATGTGAGTTCGAGACCAGCCTGGGCTACAAAAGTGAGCTCAAGGCCAGCCTGAACTGCACAGTGAGGCCCTGTCTCAAAAAGACAAAAATCAATCAATCAATCAATTCTCGAGTTGACACAATGTATCTGCCATCACTGCCCACCTCCTGTCAAATTGACCACCAGACACATTTCTTTTGATAAAAAAATTTGACAGTTACAAAACACATTAGTAGGACAGTAATAATATTTAACACATTGCATATTATTGTCCTCATAGTAGTTTTTCAGAGTACAAGATGCAGACATGATAACTTTTTGAAATACTGTCGGTACAAAAATTTCTTTTCATTGGACTAAGAGAAAGTAGTTGTACATATGGTCCAAAATTCCATAATAGTAGTGACTTATAGCAGCCCGGGCAATGCTGGAAGCTGCTAACTTGAGCCTTTTACAGCTCAGCATACTAATGTTGCTTTACTTTTTATGACTTGTGGTTAAACTTCTCTGATGTATGGTTGAGAACAAGTTAAAGCAAGACATATATAACAAAAAATGTAACTTTAGTATCTGACAAGGGCAATCAAATCCCCTCAGGATTTACCTTGAAACCACGTACAGCATTTCGTCGAGCTTTTGTCAGTGTCAGCCATAGGGATGAGTCATGGCCATTGCTTGACCAGCTTGCACTCTGTGAAAGCCCAAGAGAATGTTTCCTCTCTAGGTGACTTTCCTTAGGCATACTATACACTGTCCATCTCCTTCCTTTGTGACCTCATAATCTCCTTGAACAGAAAATGTGGGATACAGCTTAGTTATAGGAGGTTACATTACAGATTCTCTTATGTCCTGAGTCATCACTGACCTAGCATGGCTAGGGCCGAAATATTGGCTATCTTTGTAGCCCTTCTTTTTCTCTAATTTTTTGGTCTGTAAACTTAAGTTGTTAAACCTCCAGAAGGGATGCTTAGTGATGTTATTACTCTATAACATAGGTACTTGAGCATAATGTCTTTGTCTTTCTGATGGTCAAATGCCTTATTATTAACAAGGAACCAGTATTTTCCATCAACAATTGATATTCTAATAAATCCCTATAGAATGTGATAAAAAACAATTACACATTTTTACATGGAAATTTAGAAATCTATCCATACACAAAATTATAGCAGATCAATCTTATGGCATTTTTTCCTTGTCTCTTATTCTTTTATTACCTTTTTGTGCTTTTTTTTTAAACAAACATTTACTTGATGGAGAGTATAGCAATAGTTGGTATGACATTAGAAGCAGCACACTTCTAAAACACCAGGATGAGAGACATTCCAAACAAGGTTTTAGCACTACACATTGCTATCTTCAGTGTCAAAATTTGTTGCAGATTCTTAGGACCGTTGCCTAAATCATCCTGTGTACAGAAGTGCATGGTTTTGCCCCTGCCATGCTTCCTAAGCTTTCTGCTTGCTGTCTCTTTGTTGTTTAATCAATAAGTCCTTGATTTCCATTTAACTGTGTTATGCCTTTCCATTTTTATTTCTTCTTTTGAGTTCTTATACTAGGGTGACTATATAATATTTACACATGTAGGTCTGGTTTATCTCACTTATGAGTATATGTTCAGGACACATGCACTTATATATGAAGGCTTTGAACGTATCATTCTTTATAGCGGAGTAATATTCCATTGTATAGCAACACTACTTTGTTTTGAACCATTCTTCAGGAGACAGGCACTTTGGTTGTTTCCAAGATTTGGCTATCACAAATAGTGCTGCTGGAAACATAGAAGCACAAACATCTCGATGATATGATGTTTTCAGTTGCTCTGGGAAAATTCCCAATAGGGGGATAGCTGCATTGAGTGGGATTTCCAGTCCTAGTTTTTAAGGAGTCTCCACACTGCTTTCCACAATGGTTGCACCAGTCTGCATTCCCACCCGCAGTGGAGAAGGGTTCTCTTTTCCCCACAGCCTCTCCAACCTTTGCTGTTGACTGATTTCTTCGTGATAGCCATGCTTTCTGGGTTGAGATGGTATCTCAGTGTTGTTTTAATTGGCATTTCATGGATGGTGAGTGATGTGGAATATTTCTTCATGTATTTATTAGCTTCTAATATTTCTTCCTCTGAGAAGTGTGTGCTCATTTCAGATGCCCTTTTATGGACTGGGACTTTGAATTTTGGGGCCCTAATGATTTTTAGTTCTTCATAAATTCTCGATAGAAGACCTTTGTCTGTATAGTTATTGATTAAAACTTTTTTGAAATTTGTGAGTTATCTTTTCACTGTGTTGGTAATTTCTTTTGATGTGAAAAAAACTTCTCAAAGAGGAAGTTCCAGTTGTTAATTTTTTAAAGTATTGCACCTTCATTTTGATTTTCGTCCATGAACTGTTTGCCTACACTGATGCTTTTGTCATCTTTTTTTTTCTTTTGCATAGGGTCTCACTATGCAGTTCAGGCTGGCCTTGAGCTCACTTTCGTAGCCCAGGCTGGTCTCAAACTCACACCGATCCTCCTGCCTCAGCCTCCCAAGTGCTAGGGAGGTGCACAGGTGTGCACCACCATGCTCAGCTTACACTGATGCCTTTAAGATTTCCTTCTACTTTTTCTTCCAGGAGGCTTACGGTTTCTGTTTTTTTTTTTTTGTCTTTTTGAGACAGGGTCTTGCTATGCAGTTCAAGCTGGCCTTGAGCTCACTTTTGTAGCCCAGGCTGGTCTCAAACTCGCACCAATCCTCCTGCCTCAGCCTCCCAAGTGCTGGAATTACAGGCGTGAGCCACCACGCCCGGCCTCTGTTTTAATATTTCGATCTTTAATTGATTTTGAATTTAGTTTAGTGCATGGTGATAGACCCGGTTCAAGTTTTAATTTTTGGCATGTAGGGATCCAGTTTTTCTAGCACCATTTGTTAAAGAGGCTGTCTTTCTTCCAATAAACATGTTTGGCTACTGTGTTGAAGATAATGTGGCTGAGTGTGTTGGTATTTATTTCCTCATCTTCTAATCTATTTCATTGATTTTCAGGCCTATTTTTTCTTTTTTTGCCAGTAGCATGCTGATTTTATCACAGTAGCTTTGTAGTATAATTTTATGTCAGGAATTGCAATGCCTCCTACTTTATCTTTGCTGTCTAGGAGGTCTTTGCTATTCTAGGTCTTTTCTGGTTTCAAATAAATTTTAGGAATGATTTCTCTATGTTTGTGAGGCATGATGGTTGTATTTTAATAGGGATTGCATTAAATCTGTACAACAACTTTGAGAGGATGGCCATCTTCACAATGTTGGTTCTTCCTATCCAGGAGCAGAGAATATTTCTCCAATGTCTGAAATTCTCTAGGATCTCTGTTTTCATAGTACTGCAGTTCTCATTGTATAGATCTTTTACTTCTTTAGATAGATTAATTCCTAAGTATTTCATTTTCCATGGTGCTATTGTAAAAGCTATTGTTTCTCTAATTTCTCTCTCAGTGTTTGTTACGTGTGTAGAGGAATGCTATTGACTTTTAGGTATTGACTTTGTATCTTTATATGCTACTAACTTTGAGTATTAATTCCAGTAGCTTCTTGGTAGCTCTGTCTCCCTGTGGACCATCCAGACCGCAGCTACGTGGTCTGCTTTCGAGTTAGTTGGCTCCTACAGTGGCCAGATCGTCCCAGGGTGCAATCTTGCCACCAATGGCAGGGTGGCTCTGCCCCTGACTGAGCTCCCCCACCGCAGAGGTTCAGCTCAGTTAGACTTGGCCCCTCCCGGCTTGTCCAGAGCCAGTGCTGCCCCAAGTCCGCGCTGTATGCTTCTGCTGCTGGACACGCGATGACTTGCTCAGTCTCTCTGCACTTGATTGTCTTATGAAAAGCAGAGGGTAAGAAAGCGCTTCCCTCATAAGACCTTGCTGGGATCCCAGGAATGTGGACTTGGACGCGAGGCCCCGGGAAGGGTGCCCTGTGGGTGTGAGTGCTTCACTAGTGCTATGCTAATGTGAGCCATTTCTCAGGAAGCACTGTGCAGCTCTGTTTCTGCTTTGTTAGGTTCGGCTTTCCTCAGAGGTTAGGGGCAGGTGCCCACCTCACGCCTCCTGTCTCCCAGAGCATTGGCGCTGTTCATTTATGAGGGTCTCCAGACCAAGGTGAGACAGGAGCTCCTGCGGGATCCTAACTCTCTGAGCAACATCTGGAGCACGCCAGGAACACACATCCTCAGACCCTGCCTTCCACCAGCTCTGCTGGCTCAGCCCCTGGCCTGGTCCAAGAATCCGCTTTCACAGCTCCACAGAGGAGCGCCACGTGGAGGTTTAGGGGCCAGGCCACCGCCTGCGCCCACCTCTACGCTGGGGCTATGTGAGCGCCACGCTCACTGAGCCTTTTCCCTTTCTCTTCCAACTTTGAAGAATTTCAGTTTGTTAGACATTTTTCCAATGTATCCAATCTTTAGTATCCTATCATAGATTATACATTTTCCACCTGGGAATATTTCCCAAAATTCTTTTTTGCCACAAAATCTAGTTTGGAGAGAATGTTCTTAGAGTTCTTGGAACGTATTACTGGAAACACTGGCCTAGAGTACCAGATAGGAATGAGTTACGCATGAAAAAGTCCTTAAATTTCACTTTCAATATACTTGGTTCTCAGGGGAGGCCATCATGGCATGATCAAATGCAGAATCCATTCAAGAAAGCCTATAAACTTGGAAATAAAGACAATCTCTAAAGCACCATTGCCCTCTTCTTCCATTTTCCCCAAGATAAATTTTAGCAGCATGTAATAGTTTTGATCAATGTAGATCGCATTTTATGTCCCCCTCCAAAACCTTTTAAATCATATCACAGGCCTCACTGCACATACACGAAGACAGACATGAATTCGGGTCTTCTGAGAAAAAGAGGCTGAGTCCATAAGGAAGGAAGAGCGTGAGCCAGGCCTGGGCGTGAGCCCACGGCTGCCAGTCCACAGCTGCAGCCCAGATCGAGGACCCAGCTGTTCAGGGTGCTTTTCTGTCACACCCAAGAGTCTTTCAGTAGGATCTTTCTTTGGTATTTCTCTTTGCACAGCCAACGCCCACCCTGCACAGTCCCACACACTCTCACACAGGTAGGTAGCCGTTTTGAACTCCTTCAACTGAGCCATCATCTACAGAGTTTGAATTATTCTTCACCGGAACAGGACCGGCTCAGCATTTTGCATATGGTTTTCTGTGCTGCAGTGCTGAGTCACCTATGCGGTTGACACCTGCAGCTCAGAACGTTGCCTGTGACTGCTTGCCCTGATGTGCTTAGGCTCAGATCTTCTTCCAAGCCATTCATGTGAGAACAGACGATGCCGTCCCAGTCTTCTCAACACTTACTGATTATAAGCATTTCATCTGAATTTCCTCTGTAAAGAGAGACATGATTATGATATATTCACTGATTCCAAGGAACTCTTTCTTATTGTTTAAAATCGTGGCTATTGCGATCTTATGTAGGCTCCATGTTGCCTCTGTGGGCTTGGCCTAACAAGCTTGGGGGTCATCTGCTGTCCTTGACTTCTGTCCTATTCAGTTCTAGGACTAAGGCATAAGTAGCCTATAGCCTATCACTCAGTGGTGCCCCAAATTACCTGTTCAAGGAGATTATGGGGCCAAGGAGAAAGTGATCTATGATGTATAGTATGCCTAAGGAGAGTCATCTAGAGGGAAAACATTGTTTTAAGCTTTCACAGAAAGCAAATTGTTCAGGCAATGGCGTGGCTCATGCAGATGGCTGACAACAAAGTTCTACAAACCTCTGCACATGGTTTCAGGGTAAATCCTGAGGGGATTTGACTGACCTTGTCAGATACAAATGTTACATTTTTTGTTATTAGGTCTTGCTTTAACTTGGTCTTAACCATCCAGCAGGAAGGTCTAACCACGAGGTATAAAAAGGAAAGCCATAGTAATATGTAAAAGGTTCAAGTCAACAGCTTCAGACGTTGCCAGTTCTGCCGATAACCCACTGCTCTTATGGACTAGTGGATTGTACGCGCAGCTACTTTCTCTGTGTTCATCGAGAAGAAAGGTTTGCACCAATAGCGTTCAGACGAGACGTCATGTCTGCATCTTGCGCTCTGAATAACTCCTACGAAGACAACAGTATGCAATGTATTGATTGTTGTAGCTGTCCTACTAACCTGTTGTGAAACTGTCTCATTGCTATTTCTTTCTCATTAATATTAATGAAAAATAAAGGAGACCCAGCACTCGGGAGGCTGAGGCAGGAGGATCAGTGTGAGTTCGAGACCAGCCTGGGCTACAAAAGTGAGCTCAAGGCCAGCCTGAACTGCATAGTGAGACCCTGTCTCAAAAAGCAAAAAAAAAAAAAAAAAAAAAAAAAAAAAAAAAAAAAAAAAAAAAAAAAAAAAAAAAAAAAAAAAAAAAAAAAAAAAAAAAAGAAAAATAAAGGAGAAAACAGCATGTTCCAGCACACAAGTTGAAGTAAGGGGAGACAAGAAAGGAAATCGCTGGCAGACCCTCCTGCTCCAGGCTCATCAAGTCACACCATGTCTCATGAAGGGGGCAGCAGAGAGGTCCTGAGGGGCCCCGGAATGCCCCCATCCCGCACGTGGCTGCTTTGCGTCTTCCTTCTCTTCCTCCGAGCTGTGGTTTCATCGCCCCGACTTATCCACGTCTGCCTCCTGCAGCTGCTCATCATCTAGCACCGCCCAGCCCAGCAGCGCTCAGAATCCGCGCATGCCTTCAACCCGCATGCGCTGGGCCCTTCACGCAGTGCAGCCTCCGCAGTGAACGAGACGGGCAGAGATGCTCGGGATCTACATCCTGCAGGGAGGGAAACAGTGAGCGACGCACAAAGTGAACTTAAGTAACTTAAGGGATATGTGCGGTAGTAAAAGCAGAGCAGGGTGGAGGGAACTGGAAGAGCCTGGGTAGGTCCGGGAGGGCAGCGGTGGGACTTAGCCAGGTGCTCCACGCATCTCAGAGAGCGTGACTTCAGTTAAAGAGTTAAAGGAGGGGAACTGCCTTTGTGGGCACACATAGAGCAGGGTCATGCTAGGGCCTGGAGACAGTTACTGGGTGCGCGGGGACCGTGGTGGGAGTCAGTTTGAAAGGCAGCAACGTCAGAATACATTATGCGTGCGCAAGGTGGAAGTGGTGTTTGGAGTTAGCCTGGAGATGGGGACAGAAATCTAGGTGTGAGATGACAGCGGCTCAGACCTGAGTGGCAGACGTGGAGGCAGGGAAAAGTGGCAACATTCTGGATGTTTTGCAAAGAGTGAATGGGATTTACGATGGGCTAGATACTAAACGCTGGGGGAGCGGGTCTGGATGAGTCCAGGGAGAAGGCAAAGTGCGGTTGTTGACAACTGGAGCGGTGAAGGTGCGTAGGAAGGCTGTCGGAGGACGACGGGAGTCGCCTTGTGGGCGAGATCTTTATCGGTGGATGTGAGACCTAGCCAGCCGCTGGACGCGTGGGTCTGGACCGCGGAGGGGCGTGGAAGCCAGAAATGGAGATTTGCTCTAAGGTATGAGCGTGGGTGGCCTCACCAGTGGGAGCTGTCATGGAAGAAATGACCTACTGTAGTCAAATCTAGAAAGCGTGAACATCCCGATATGCAAGATGAGCGCCAGGAGCTTGGAAGAAACTCCTGGAGGTAGGGCTATCGTCTCGCAGACACAGCTTTACCAGTATAGAGTTTATGTTATACGGAGGAGTTCTAAGTGACAATTTGATAGATCTAATTGGCAGTATTTTTTTCTTGTTAGTGATCATAAAATAGTGATAGGTCTTAAATGTGTGGAGGCTTGGATACTATGCAATCTGGTAAGGGAAAGAAGCTATTTGTTTATAGGACGTCACTGCTTTAGAATGTGTGTTTGCCATAGATCTTCACTTTCAACTCACAATCACTACTTAGCTCCATTTGCAAATTTCTGTTTACCTGGTGCCCAATAAAATTTTTTTTCCTCTAGAAAGAGTCATTATCCAAGTAATGTTATTGAAGAATAGTGGATTTAGCTGAAGGATTTACAAAAATCATATGTGTAAATTATTCCACTTACGGTAGCAGTAATTTATTCTAAACAAATTGGATCCGCAGCCATCTGCTTTAGCTGCTCATAGAGGAGAAGCCTGTTCTATCTCTGCACACTAACAATGCAGGCTTATGCAAATCACCAGCGAATGCTCATGGGAGGGCATTGCCATGAGACTGTAGCTCTGCCTCAGGGCTCTGCCTGCCTCACCCCAGTGGTGGATTCGAACCTAAAGCTAAATTCTAAGAGCACGCATGTTGGCTGAGAGTTTCACACCAGCCAAGTATCCGAGGAATGAGAAGGAGTGTTCTGGGCCTGGCAGAGTCCATTGGTCCCCTCAGGCCAGCCTGTCTTTCTTATGTCTTCTCCCTTCTGTCCTTTGATACCTTGAAGGCCATAGGCATGAAGGCCACTTGGAGCACTGCCACGGCATGCCACTGCCATGGCCACGGCATGCCACTGCCACAGCCATGGCACTGCCACGACCACATCTTGAAACTTTCCATCAATTCTCTTTGAGATATGCTGGATTCAGACCAAATGCTATCGAGGTTTAGGGCCCATGAGAAATTATCGCTCTTGTCACTTGCCCAGTGTTAGGGGTGAGCCCCAAAATCATAGAGGGTAACCGTCCTGGAAGGAGAAGATCCAGAGAGAAGATTCAAACCAAGTGAGTGCCATGCCTGCTGCAGGCGAGCAGCAAGACGCAGGGACCTACAGCGGGGCGTTGATGCTCACGGCAGAGGGGCTGGGAGTGCCAGCAGGAACCCTGTCCTCCCGTCTCTGAGTCCTATGAATGACTTCACCAGATGCTGCAGATGGCACTTGGCACAAAGTGAGAGGTGCCAAGGTGACACCATCAGGGCCAGCGGCTCAGTACCTTTTGTAAAGCACTGAACAAGCTAGTCCCTCCTTGTCTGCTGGGAAGAACATTATCACAGAGACGGTAGTTGCCATGGCTATGTTATGCTCACATAATTGGCTACAAAATTATCTCGGGATGCAGGGACCGATGGGCCCATGCAGTGTGCACTCAGCGAGGATGCACAGGGATGGCCCTTTCCAAGGTTTCTACAGTTTCTCAGCTGAATTCAAGCTTTCACAAAAATTTGCTATCCTGTTAGCTACACAAGTTAGACACACTGGTCGACTATAATCCATGTCGCACCAGGAGCTGATTGGCGGGATGGCCTCAATGGCCAGCATTAGTTTCAGCTCTGGAGGGATGCAGCATGTGGTCTCCTGCTGCTCTAGAGAGGTGTGATGAGGAGGGCTTGGTCAGGTAACTGCAGGGCTTTTTGACTTATGATGTGTAAGAACTGCTCCTCAGGACGGCTTGGTGGTGGTGCAGGTACCTCGTTGTACAGAAATGGTGTGCGTCTGGTTTATGACCCACTCTGATGTACCACTCCCTGCAAATTTAGAATTTTCTTTGAGGCTTATGCTGTCTTATTGGCTGTTGTAGAAAACTGTAAGGTTAGATTCCCAACTGTTGTCTCTAGGTCCTGTGCCCTGATGTGGGGGCGGTGCTCACACTGCTCTGTGAGCCAGCCAGAAGGTGCTATATTCACAGGCAGACAGGTCCTTATACCTGGAGGCCCAATAAGGGATTTAGCATCGTTCAAATGATTACAGAGCGTGCTAAGTGGGAACCAACTCTCTGCTCCCACAGACCTTCCACGGCTCATTCTTTCCCACATTCAAATATATCACGCTGGGTTAGCACTTGCTTTAAACCGAACTGCATTCCTACTGTGTCACTTTTGACAAACCACGTGGACAGTGGCATACGGTGAGACCTACACGGGCTCAATTCAAGATGACTTGGGCCTGAACTTGCAGCAGAATGGAACCAGTGTGCTGTTCTGGGTGTTCATGCACCCGTGAAGGGATGTCAGAAGAACCCATGTCCATGTGGATTTTTCCATTTCCACTTCAAGCAGACAGAAATGATGGCTGGGTAGCATTTAATGCTGCTATGCCTAAGTAGAAGACAGGGGTGCTTGTCAGGCTGTGCAGGTTTATTTAGAAGATGAGGAAAGTGTTGCCTAGTTATTCCCCTCTCCTGCAGCTCCCAGGGTGCTGAAATCGCACCTCTTCCTTCTCCAGCCAGTCTGTCTGGCGACCTGGGAGCTGTCGCTCCCTTTACTGCATCCTCCCATCATACTCATACTCAAGGGTCAGAGGTCAGGGAGCTGCCTACGATGACTGTACCCCCAAGCACCCACTGCTATCCAAGGAGGGTTGTAGAGTCCCTGACTGAGTATAATCTTTTGTTTCCTTATCTGCCCCACCTAAAACTGAAATCTGTTCCTAAGGTAACACTTATTTGGCTTCCTGATGCCCAGATCAGTGCAAAATCAAACAAATGGTTGGAATTTTCATGGTAGAATAAGACAGAGAAGGTCAGTCTCCCTGTCCCTTTGTCTCTGCCCAGTAGGGAACAGCGGCTCTTACCTGTCTCTCTATCTGACCCAGATATGTCATTCATGCTACTAATCATGAGTGCTGTCCAGAAGTTATTATCCCTTGAATCCTTCAAAATCTATTCATCCTATGGATGGCACCAGGAGTCTATCCATCAAATGCCATGGTCACCAGTTCACTGCTGGGTCCTTTCTGCCCTAGTGGAGCGTCACTGACTTGAGCTGGTCTAGATAATAATGAACACAGGCCAGTTTAGTCTTAAGGGTTGTAATGTGTGGTCAGAAACTTCCATTCTTAGAAGCACAGCGAGTCTGATGTTGGACTTGTGGTCCATGGCTACTAAACACCTCTCACAGCCACAGGTGACTCCAGATGACTAGCCTACTCTGTGCTTGTGGCCAATGTAAATAGCCAGGTGCTAGCCAACGTCCAACAAGCTGTGAATGCATAAAACTTATGATGTTTGGGAGCATGGTCCATGGCATGGGTGATGGATTCAAATTTGGTCCATGGTCCTGACTGTCCGATCAGTCATTTGGAACTGTCTTTGAGGCTGGAAGCCCACCTCTTCTCACCGGAAGTCATCACCTTTTAGTTTGCACAAGCTGCCATCAGATCAGACCCAAGCATCCTCAGGGACTCCTGAAAGGGAGGCCCCCAGGAAGCCTTGGTTCGCCAAGTGAGGGATCAGGGAGGCCTATATGTAGGGTCACCAGTGTTGTGGCGGAAAAGTTGTATAGGAAGAGAATACTATTTTTGATTAAATATTTCATTTCCATTTAACAAATAAAGTTGTCTTTTGAGTATAGATCTTGACCAAAGCCAAGTCAGGAATGATTATCCCCAGTCTCAGGGAGCCTTTTTTGTAGTATAGCTGCCATCACAACTGACCTTGACCTTGGTGCTGGAGGTGCTCAGGACGAGTGAACCCCTCATGGACTCCCCTGTGGGCCCACATCTGCTCCAAAGCTCTTACTGTCTTTCCTCACAGGAACCTATGAGAATGATATCATCAATGTCATGACACTGAGTTTCTCAAAAGGGGAGAAGCTTGTCCCATTCCTAACACTCACTAGTGGCAGAAAGCTGGAGAACCTGTTTGTCCTGGTGGCAGCAGTAAGTATGCATTGGAGTCTGGTCACGTGATGATGTTGATCTTCTGGTGTCAAAAAGAGAAGAATAAAACCACAGAAACATTCAAGATGACCCATGAAGTGCTGCCTGTGTCGGTAATTCAGTTGCAGCCACAGTACCTGGAGCAGCGGGGACTATGAGAGGGACACCCTACTTCACCTGGCAGTAATCTCCCCTAAGCCCCTGGCTCTCGTTAGCTTTCTCATTGACTTCCCAGGGCCACTGAAGGGGGAATCTGTGTCGCTCCATGCCTGTGCTGTCTTTAAGGTATGAAGCAGGTCGTGGTCTGTTCTCCTGAAATTCCACAGATTTGGCTGCATAGCGAGGGAGAGAGCCAGAGGCCCCTGATGTTGTGTCTTGGTCCCTCTGCGATTCCTCAGAAAGTGTCATTCACCACCCAGCACCTCTCCCCTGGCCTTTATGAGAGTCAGAGGACGAGGGTGTAGAACAACAGTTTTGACAGGAAGTCTGGGTGTGTGACAGGGAGGCGCGGTACAGACGCGTGCCTACCCTGCCGGCTGGTCACAGTTCCTACCTTTGTCAAGTCTGGTTAATCACGTGCATGAGCGAGACCTGGTCAGCTGGTCCCTGCAGCCCTAGTACCTGCAGGTCTGAATCACTGTCTTTGTCCGTGGGCACGGAGGAGATTCAACCTGGCTGTACTCTCCCTTCTTTGAGGCTGCCTAGTCAGGACACAGGCATAGGGATTTGCCTCCAGATGGCATCCCCGCCTCTGGGTTCCTGCAGAAAGATATCAAGCTTCCTGGGGAACTTTGGGTTCCAGCCATGGACGTCACTGGCTGGTGGTCCCCTGGCTCAGGGCATGGGCTGGGGTTTTTCCTAAGGACTTCTTGTGTGAGCAGCCATGGCCTCAGTGCCCATGCTTGATTTCTGTAAGGTCTGCTTTTACTCTGACCTTGGCTTCTAATGTCTTGGTTAGGTAGACTTCACCTTGGGTAGGAGGGTCTTTCCTTTGGCCCTAAACTGTCACAACTTCCAACTCAGTGTCACATGGCATGAAAAGAATTGGGGGAGGGTCTCTCCACACTTGCAGGGGTCAGCAGGTGCTGAAGTTGTGTCTGGAGCTTCCATCCAGAGCAGTGTCTCCTTGCTGGGGCTTTCACCTCTCTAATACTCAGCCACCTACTGTTTCCCAGAGATTTGATTGGCGGTCCTGGCCCCAGTGTGGTCATTGGAGCTGATGTCCAAAGGTGGGAAGAGCTGTTGTGGCCATGATTCTGTCCCTGTTGAGAGTTCAGGACAGCCTACTTCAGGAACTGGCTTCATGGAAGGCACACTCCCATGGATGGGTGGGAGTAGGTGCTGGGTTGAATGTTCATAAGGCGTGCGCCGCCTGGCTTATGCGCATGCACGGTTCTCAGAGGGGTCCTTGCTTCCCTGAGAATCTCATGCAGCTTCTGAGCTGACCGCAGGTGGCACTCAGGTGGCGACATGGGTGGTGACGTGGGTGACAGGGAGCTCCTGCAACGTAGAGGTCTTCCCTGCCTTGTTTGCCGCTCACCTCCCCTGTGCAGCCAGTTCCTGACGGTGTCGGGTGAGTGGTGTGGCAGGTCTTCCTGGTGTTGGCCTCCCCTGCTCTGACGCACGACCCCCTCACGCTCAAGGTCGAGGGACACCGGCCGAGGGCAACGGTTCTGAGCTTGTAGACCCTGCAGTGCCTGGACCTCCCTTTGCCCCCACATGAGGTCAGATGCCACTGCTTTGCCAGGGCACCCTGCCCTCCAGGGGAAGTTTGAACTGAGGGTGCTTACACAGGGCGCTGGTGGTTTATTCCCTGTTGGGCTTGGGGTTCCCCTCTGGTTCCCCAACAGCCAGCATGGCACTTGGGCAGCTGCAGGCATCCTGGTGCTGTTCAGTTTCTGCCCATGGTTGGGTAGACACCTCTACCCAGGGGTGCTAAGGAGCACTGTGTGGGGTGTCTCGCTTCGGCCTTTGCCCCTTGCCTGGGCAAGAACACTTGCTACCAACTCTTGGCATGCTTGCTTCAGTTTTTCAGCGTGGACCGTGTCCCCTCCACCGAGTCCTGCTCTGTGCTCCTTGGGAGAGGACTCCCCGCTCGTGGAGCAGGGGCTGACAGACAGGCCCCTGGCCTAACTGCCTCCCCTTCTCTTTGGATGACTCCTGGGTATGAACAGATTTTTTTTTTTTTTTGCAGTTTTCAATAGTTAATGAATAAAGAAAACTCATGCTTCCTGACCTATGAAAAGTATATGAACTGGAAATTTCAGTGTCCACTGTTAAATTCATGAATTTTCACACCATCGGCGTAGAATTCAATATTCAGAGGCAAAGCTGAGTAGCTGCAGCAGAAATTACAAGGCCCAGAACGGGCACAATGCTTACTGCAAGATTTTACGTATGCAGACACACTTTTCTGACTGCTACCCTACAGGACGTCAGTCGTAACCAGCTCCCCAAGCAACAGCAAAATGAGCATGCAGGGAGGCTGGTCGTGGGTCCAGCAGGGACACAGTGGACAGGGGGCTTGGCAGCAGTCAGTGCTGTGTGAAGGACTGGAAAGGCTGTTCTGGGTCCACGGGTGGTGGCCCAGCGGTGCCACCTGCTCCTTGGCCCTTTCCTCTGGGGCTCTGGCCTAGTCTCTGTTTCCTGGATGCTGTGCCAAGCAGCCTCTCCTGTCTGTCCTGCCCTGGGACCTGTGACCATGAACTGAATCCCCTGAGACCCCGAGCCCTGCTCAGCCTCTTCCTTAGGTTGAAGGTGACTGGCATTGTGTCCCAGGGCTGGGAAAGGGGGCTGAGCTACTGGAGATACGCAGGTACTCACGCATACACTGTATATGGTGTCCCTGCTGCCTGTCACCTTCAGACGAGGCTCTTCTGTCCCTTTGCAAAGATTTCCACACGGCGACCCTCTGAAGTCTCCTCTTAACAAATGAACTTGAGGCGTTTCCAAACAGTGAGGGCTGTGCTTGTTTAGCATTTACGGATTTTAACCATTTAAGTCATAGAACATTCTGCTGCCTTCCTTTCACAACACTCATGACTCACTGGTAAGGACTTCTGGCATTGCGCCTGCCCTGCTTCTGCGTAAGTCTTGTGGTTGGACTGTGCGGTGTCCACGACGTGATGTTTTGGCTGCGTGCATGGTATCTTATCACAGCCAATCACATGCTGTGCTATAGAATCGCGAAGCTCTCCCCGAAGCTGTAGTTAGCCCCGTAGTCAGACAGAGCACATAGTCTATGGATGGTTGAAATGTGTCAGTGACTATGATTAATAAACGGTGAAGTAGTTTAAATCATCATGTCATAACCAGCTGCTCATAAAGATTAAATACAAGTCTGCTTGTTGTGATGTAAAATGTATTTTTAAATGTAGTAAACAAGCGAAAAACTCAACAAGTCATGAGCTGGTTGCTAGACGGTGAACTGAAGTTGAGTCGCGGCGTCCTAGGTGACAGTCAGGGACCCAGACACGAGAGTGCCAGAGTTTTCCTTGTCCTTATAGTCAGCAACCTTCACATCCATCATCATGAGGCATGAGCATCATTCTTGGCTTTAATTCATATTTTTTAAATTAATTTTTACTTTACTGTGGCATTCCACTTTATTTTAGTTTTTTTTAAAAATATATATGCTTTCGAGGCTGTTTTAGTTCTGTCACAGAACCAAGATTTTTGGAAACCAGACCAAAATGAGCATCCACTCAGGGGATGGTTTCCTGGCTGCTGAAGTCGCTGAGTGCTTTTACCTCTGACCACATCCATACCTGTTTAGGGGTGGTGATGGCAATGTCCCCTGCTCACCCTGGCAGGGTCCATGACAACAGCACACACTGAATGAGGCCACTACGAGCAATGAGGACCCTGTGCTGCCTCTCACCCTCAAACCAGTGCTGCGTGGGGCCCGGCAAGAGCTCTGCGGACTCCATGGCCTGCTTCCCGTGACCCCCGTTTGCATGCGTCACAGTAACTTTCCACTCCCTGTCCTGCCTTTCCTTCTCACCTTAGATCACCAGCTGGGCTGCCCGCATCATCACCCCATGGTGCTCACCCTTGGCTCTACTTTTTGCCTCTGTTCAACCACCTTGACTTTGTTTCCTGGGAAAATGTGCAAATAGATCATGCACACAGGCATTGCAGCAGAAATCATATGGCCCAGAAAGCACACGCTATTTACTGCAATGTTTTCTGTGTGTAGAAGAACTGTGTTGACCTTTATGGTACAGGATGTTGAGTGGTAACAGAATCCCAAAGCAACAATGAGGGGGCACGCAGGAAGGGTGGTCGCAGGCCTGTCAGGACCAGCATGGACAGCGGGCTCAGCAAAGGAGCTCTGAACGTGAGGAAGAGTTCTTGGTCCTGCATAATAACGCGTATCTCGGAGGCAGGCAGCTGGACATGTGGGGTAAGGGTGATCTAACCAGAGCGTACACAGAGAACACTGACAGAACAGAGGAGAGAGACTCACCTGTCGGGACAAGCGTGGGTTGGTAGTGCCCTGAGGGGGTCACACTGGCATGTAACTTGAAACCCAAGCAAGCTGCAGTCAGACTGTCCAAAATGAGAAAGTCAGGTTCTGGCCATTAAGTGAAATGAGATAAGAATCAAGTCTGGCAAAATTATCCTCAAGCTTATTAAATGGACAGCTATTGAATGGCTCGCTGGTTATTAAATGAACGTTTGGTTATATCCTGACACACTCAGGTTAGGGTCACTGGGAATCAACATGCTTTAACATCAAACAGGTGAGGGCCGGGGAGATAGCCCAGCAGAATATAAGCATTTACCTGGCCAGTGCAGGGTTCTGAGTTCAATCCTCAGTACCCAAGTATTACAAAAAAAGACAGTGTCTCAAATGGAGCAGGTGAAAGAGCATTAAGGTTTCAACAAAGAGTTTGCCCAAATCTCTTATGGAAAAATAACTCTGTAAGGTAGAAAGTGTCAAGCCAGACGGGGTGAAGAGGATGCTGGTTGGGTCACAGTTCCCTTGAGACTGTGAACAGCTGTGGGGGAAGCCTGAAGACAGAGAGCAGCACGCTGTGGGACCCCGCTTCCCTCCAGCTCTTCTCACCAGTTCAAGCATCCGCTCCACAGAGGGAGAAGAGAATGAAGGAAGGTATCTCAGTCCTTTGTCGCTGCTGGCACAAGCCACCCACCACCTGTAGCTTACAGGAGATTCATTTGGGCTTGGCTTTCATAGAGATTTTCACCCAGAGTTGGCCAGTTCCAAGGCAGCGGTGGCATGACAGAGGGGCAGAGCGGGCAAAGGTGCTCATGTCACGGTGAACAGGAAGGAGAGAAAGTGAGGGGAGTTGAGCGGGAAGCCAGTGTATGCTCTCCGGGTCCGCCCCAGGCAGCCACCTCCAGCCAGGCCCTGTCCCCTGGTGCAGATCAACCTTCTCCGCATTGATGTAATTCCTCTCCAAAGCCTCTCCTTGGAATGTGTGAGGCAGTTAGGGGATGGCCTAAATCCAAATCATATCAGCTTTCATCTTATTGTGGAAGACACCAGCCGGGAGGCTCGAGGCAGGCACTGGCTGGCTTCATTGGTCCCCACAAAGGCCCTGACTAATGGGAAAGATGAGGCAGAAAATGCCAACAGAGGCAGATGCAAAATTCAACAGCCAAGAAATTACTGTGTCTGGTCTAATTTAGTGGCCTGGGAATTGGGAGAGACAGATGATAGATTATCTTAGTATTAAGACAATGAATATGCTTCCCAGTCTAAATGTCAATGACACGAGAACATGAGGTGGTGATCAGCTTGCCCAGAAATAGACCTCGCGGCCTCGCGGGTTCGACGACCTGAGCTTCAGGGGGCAGAACAGAAGCTGGTCCTGGCGGCCAGGGCTTTCTGACCAGTTGATCATCTGGTGGGTCTCCATCCACTCCTGGTTGTCGCCGTTGACGTGGGACTTGGAAGCAGAGGAGGACAAGAACCACAGCTGTCACCTGGTGAGCCATGTTAGTGCAGGATGGTGAAAGTGCCCTCGGGCAGGATCCCTGATGGAGGCGCTGGGCCTCCCGTGATGAGAGCATCCGGAAGTGCCGTGGTCTGTCGTGCGAAGTGCACTTCCTACCCATAAAACGGAAAACTGGCCTCAGCCGTAATTCATCTTTCTATTTCATTAGGTCAGAGGAAACCCTGAAACAGAATATTTTTGTGTGTGTATGTGCAAAAGTTAAGCTAATTCTTACGTGGTGACACTTCTCACTCTTAAAGAATCACTGTCCACATTTGTCACCACTAAAACAATGAAAATACAGCAGACTGGTGTTAGCGATTGCATCTGCTTGGCCAGGCGCTGCTCGTTTGTCTCTGCTCGTGCCTTGCTGTCTCTGTGCCACAGCTCTAGGCGTTCATTCAGCTGCTGCGCACGGGCCGTGCCTGCACCCCCAGAAGCTCCACCGGGTGCCCTGCTCTCTGCCCAGCACTTTCCGTGGCCTGCAGGAGGCCCACATTTGTGTTACCTCCTGGGACCAAAGCAGCCTCCTACATGGCACCATTTGATGCAATCCTAACTTTACGAATGTGTAGGAAGGAGTATCCGCTCTCAGATGAAGGAGAGGGAAGAACATCTGGGGAGTCATTTGTGAAACTGAGTCTTACAATGTCAGGAAACGTTTGTTTTTAGCATGAGAGTCAGATAAACGAAAAAGGAAGGCCTAGCTAGTGTAAGGGGAATTCACCCTTAGTAGGTAGTAGTTACATAGTCTGAGGCATTACCAAGCCGTGAAGTCCTCTTCCTAGGAGTCAGTCAACATGCAGGCTAGTTGAAATGCCAAATGCACGAAATCCAAATGTCACTTGCCTGACCTATGTGCCATGACAAGCAAGTGGCATCGACTTGCGTGAGAAGCACCTCGCTTGGCTTAGGATGTGTTCTGCATGTGTCTGGGGATTGACTTAGCTTGGAGGGAGGGCCCAGGGGTGTGGGTGGTGTTTAGCCAGTAGCCTTGTAGCCTGGGTGGAATAAGAAGGGAAAGAAGGAAGTCAAGAGGAAGAGGGAAGAAGAAAGCAGAAGGAAGTCCCTTTGGCTTGTTCAGACAGCGCCAGGCTTCATGGTCAGCTTTTGCTGTCTGCCTTCAGGCTTCCAGCCCAGACCTGGTGGCCTTGGACAGAATCACGTGGGCATCTGCAGTGCGTGCCCGGTCTTCCATCTCTAGCGGGCAGTTGTCCACCCCCACTCTTCCACAGCTATCTCTGCGGGAAGAGCTATATAAATCTCATATTCCTGCAGTGAACCCTAATGGACACACACACACACACACACACACACACACATGCTGTTTGTGGGCAGACACACTCCCATGTATGTAGAGATTTCATCTTCTTAAAATCCTTCCAGGGAACATGCTCGCACTGTTTCTCTTTTCTCCCTCCCAAATCAGTGGAACATGAAACCCATAAGAGATATTTATCTTATAAGAGTATGGAATTTAGAGAGAATTGGGTAAATAGGATCACCATACATCCAGCTGTTCGATTGACTTTGTGTTTATCTCAGAACGTAATTAAATTTGAAGGTCCAGAAGCGACATATTGGAGCTGACGATAACTGAGCACATTAGCTGGCTCCTAAAGCCATGATGGAAATGAGCTCTCCATCAAGACAGGAAGATGACGATGCCAGTGATTTACACAGTCCCTTTCTCTACAGGCCTCTGTTCATGTCACACTCAGTGTTCTTGCTTCTTCCACTGCAAAGAAAGCATTCACTTTATTGGAGGTCATATGAGACAGGTGTGACAACCTGGGCCACTTACATAGTTTGGGAAACAATTCAGACTCTTGTGAAGATCTTCCCCTGCAGTGTGCCAGCAGGCATCTCTTCTGCCCTTCCTTGGTGGCACGGTGAAGAGGCAGAGGGCGTTTCCCCTACAGGCTGGCACAGTGAAGAGGCAGAGGGCGATTCCCCCACAGGCTGGCACAGTGAAGAGGCAGAGGGCGATTCCCCCACAGGCAAGTCTGCAGGGCGCGCTGTGGGGGAGTTTCTCCCTCCATCGCGGGTCCCAGAGTCTCCATTGCACACCTGGCAAAACCACCGCAGGTTCAGTTGCTAAACTCTGGCCTCCCGCTGCTTTCTGAAGCACTTTGCTTACTTCCCTCCGCTGGAAGCAAGAACAGAACAGGGGGTCGTACCTGGTCTCAGCCTGTGTTCATTTAGGGGTCTCCAGATCCCCTTCTCTGGCTGCACTGCATCCAAATCCTTTATGTCTTTGTAGGTCAAATAACATGTGCCCCAGTTTCAATGAGGAGGACTCCTTCGATAAAAGGATTCTAAGTGCACTTTTATAATGAATTAAACTGCATGACAATATATGCTAGCTCATACGGTGCTCTAAATTTCATATACACTAGTACATACCATACAACATATTTACATGGGAATATTAGCATTTTCAGTTTCTGTTTGGCTAGCAGTAGGTACGTGCCACACTTTATGCACTGAATACAGTAACTGCTGCTGAGCGCCTGCCCTGTCTGGTTCGCTAGGTCACTACTTAAGTGAAGAAGGTTGACTAGAAAGATAGAGAGAATTCTGTGAATTCAGATTCCATGAATTCAACCAGAAGACCCTCACCCAGCAATATCTCTATGGCAATGGGGGGATTTGGTCAGGACTGGCTCCACCAAGGATCCTCAGGTACCTTCTAGATCAGCTGCATAGGTGGCCTGCTGCCCTGACTTTTCCAAGCCCTTCCTGGGGTGTATCTTTGAGCCCCTACTCTTAGGCCCAGGTTGAGTGCTCGGACTCTGAGCTCCCCGGGGTCTGGTTCAGCCTTGGCACCACTTCTGCGGGCCACAGACGCACGCTCAGCACCTCCTCGTCTGTGTGATGATTTGGGCTCCTGAGCCCCAGCACCATGCCCAGAAATATTCTGCTGTTCATAAACGTGTGCTGACATGAGCGCAAAGCAGAGGCTTCTGTTTGAAAAAGACCAGTCTAGCTCAGTCATTAGAGACGGTTGGCCGTCAAGTCCTCCTGCTTGTGACCGTGTCTGCCTTGTTGCCTTTAAGAAGGTGACCACTCCTTTTGGTGCTTACTGGTGCTTTGAGCCCTGCTGCCCTCCGTTGGGAGGCCCACCAGTCTACCTGGAGCACAGGGCGTCTGCTGCTTTTGACCTTTCCCCCGGCTGGGACATGATAACCGACACTCACAACTCAGGGGGATGAGGTCTATGTTGGCTCAGTTGAAGCCTACCGCTGACTGAGTCCAAGACAGAATCAGGATAGCCGAGTGGCTGGGGAGAGGAAAAGGCGCGCCACGCGTGGGCCAGGGAGGAGAGAAGGGAGGAGAGAAGGGAGGAGCTGGCAAGCGAGATGAGGCCTCTGGGCCACGCCCCTGTGGCCGCCTCTGCTGGCCAAGCCCCTCCCCCTATCAGCGCCCTCAGCTTTGAACTTGTTAGCACACACCAGAGAGTTCAGGGCCTTCGGGACACAATGACCAACCCAGAGAGTTCCCTCCAGACACTTGGGGCCTCCTTGCGGCCACCCCGGATTTCAGCCAACATATCTGCAGAGTATTTTTTCCTTTCACCAAAAGGATTTCCTCAAGTCCCATGGAAGTGAAAGTTTGGTGCTACGGAGGGAACGCTGATGCCCCGCGTGTCCCTTGCCTCTAGCCTCAGTGCCAGGCCCCGCTGGAGTCTAGGGCCAAGAGGGAGCGACTGCGCGCGACAACTTGTACTGCTCCTCGGAGCTGCGACTTGAGCGACAGCTGCGAGTCACACAGCAGGGTCGTTCTGCACGGAGGACACCGATGTCCACCGCTGTGTGGTCACTCCATGGGCCCAGGCTGTAGTCCGTCACCTATCTGTGGCTGCTTCTCTTCCATCTTTGGAGAGCGTCTGTGACAACACTCCCACGACTCTGCAGTCGTGGGTTTTAGTGCCTCCCTCCAGGACTGACTCCACGTCCACTGTGCACAGCTGCCCTCTGGGCACGCACACGGTGTGGGCTGCGTCCCGCAGAGAAAGGCTCAGGCAGAGCTTGTCACGGGAGCGCTCAGCGCAGTCCAGCCCAGTCATACCCGCTGCTCTGCCAGCCAGCGCCAAGGCAGTGGCTGGCTCTCCCTGGGTGGGTGTCTCAGTCACTCTTCTGTCCTTGCTGGGACCGACACCCAACACCCCAAATGAAGGAAGGAAAGCGTTATTTAGCTCACATTTAGTGGAGGTTTCAGTCCATTCTCGGCTGGCTCCAAGGCAGAGTGGCACAGGGCAGAGGGCAGCATTCAGGGCAGCAGAAGGCAACAAAACCACAAGAGCACAAGGGGGGAGCAGCAGCAGCAACGGCTTCAGAGAGCAACTCTGCCTCCCGGACGCTGCATTCAGGCTCTCCACCCCAGGCTGGGGTGGCGCTCACATCCGCAATCCCAGCAGCACTCACGCCCATAGTCCCAGTGGATCATGAGTTAATCACACGCTCTAGAAGTCTAGCCCACGACTGCATGATGCTTTGCGGGCACAACTAGACACACACGATAACAGGTGGGGCAGACAGGCTCTGCAGCGTTCTCACCAGGGGAGCCATCAGCTAACTGGATAAGGATCCTACGTGTGGGCCGGGTGTGAGGGAAGCAACCTTTGCAGTGCAGAGCAGATATTAATAGAGATCGGGTAGGAGAAGGCTGCTAAGCCCAGGGGAGTGTGTTTGGGGGCTACAGACTGGAATTCATGGGCAAATGATAAAGGGTGGCTGGGGGCGGGCTGCGGTGCTCAGAGTGTCTTGCTCAACTAGTTTTCTGTGTAAGAAGGAGCAAGTACACAGCAGGAGCCAAATATACAGGAACAATTGGCTACAAAGCTAAGTTACTTTAGGTTTGGTTCAAGGCAGCGCTCTCAGTTGCCCTCAGTAGCTCTGAAGGTTACATACCTACTCCTTCACACTGACAGAGACCGGCAGTTCCCTCTGTGAAGCTTAGGCCCAAGTAGGACTTTTAATTGCTGACCATTGGGCCTGGCTCAAGTTAGAAAGGCAGCTCAAGATAAGCTTTCAAGCTCTGTTATTAACTCCTGGGGGCATCTGGTTGTTAACCTTCTTGAATATTTTAGCATCCTGGGGCCATGGACTGCGAAGGCCTTGTTGGAGGGCTACCTTCCCATTTTAATCAGGCTCAGGGATTTTCTGTCAGAGAGCAGCTGGACTGTGTCTTTGGATTTCTGTCGCCGCTGAGCCTAGAGAGGATGTGTGATTACACCTCCTGGGCACTGCCGGGCGTTTGCATCTCCCTTCAGCTGCCTTGTCAATTTTTCTCCATCCAAACATAATAGCCCATTGCTGGCCAGTGGCACTGAGCCGGCTGACAAGCTCCTCTGGGGACAGCATTTGCAGCCTGGGACTTGTCTGGAATCTGGCTGAAGTCCAGGAAGATGCCTCAGACCTAAATGCACGTGTACAGAAGGAAGAAAAGATGAAATTGAGAGCACAGACAGCGATTCCCCCACCTCCTGACTCGATGAGCATGCATTCTGTGGCTGCAGATAGAAGGGTGTGACTCGAAGGTCAGTTTTACGGAAGTGGCCTAATATTGCCCTGCTGAAACAGATGCACGGTTTAAGCAGAAATTCACATAGCGAGCATTATGGAAGTGCTTGCCTGGCTTCACTTTATCCTTTACAGAGAGCTATGGGGTGGTGTGGGTAAGAAGGAAGATTCTGTACAAACACACACACACAGACACACACACTCACATGTACACACACATGTGTGCATGCATGCACACACACACATATTGATTTAATCACCAGAGATAAGATGGGTTCTTAAAGATACTTTTCCAGAGGCAAAGCATTAAAAAGACAGAAATGCCCTAATGACTTCCTCATTACCGTGGTGCGATGCTTCTCAGTCTGCTCCTCTGGCTGCCGTTTTCTACCAACTGCAGAAACTCATGGTCCCTTCCCAAAGCCCATTTTCTACCAACTGCAGAAACTCACGGTCCCTTTCCAAAGCCGAGGTGCCTGATTTTCATGTGTTGCTTCGCAGGATGGAAAGTTTCTTAGGAAATTTCTGTCCTACAAATTGAAAAAGCTGTTAAACTAACAGTTACCTGAAATCAGGAAATGCGTGAGTTTGTGGGAAGGATGCGTGGGCTGAGCTTCGCAGGCGCAGCTGGCCTTGGCGGCCTCCTCTGAGCAGTGTGGCTACTCTTCCTCCTTAAGGGGAGTGCGCAGTATTCTTTGGAGGAAGTCACTGGGTGTGAATTAAATAATACATCTGAACTTTTGATTAATGTTTTGTTTTAGTATGAAGTCTTAGAACAGTCACTCAGTGTTAAATGTGTTCACTTTATAGGTTAAGGGAGTGAAGATTTTTTTTGTCATTAACACTGCCATGCTTTCTGTAGTTATACTACTGGAGAACAAGACAGAATCATATTAGATGCAAATATCAACACTATAGAAGCCATGACTTTATATAAATCAGTCACAGGTACATTAAAAGAACAATAGATTCAGAGCCGGGTTCTGTCAGCATTACTGACTATGAGTGCCAGGCGGAGGGCTTTTCTCTGGGTCCATAAGCACTGCATTTCTCCAGTGTTTCTTCCTATGTGGTGCTGCTGCCCTGTCCTGGGGTCCTGTTTAAATCAGCAGTGGAATCAAAATGGCCCTGCCTCTGCCTCCTGTCCTACCCAAGGGCTCTTATGCATTTTCTGCTCAACCCAATGTTTGCTCGTCCTATAGTTTGTAGTGGAAAGAACGTTTATAATTTAAAAGCCAAGAAATGGTAGCAACTGAAAACTACAGTCAACTCAAGCGGCGAGGGTCAGTGTGAGTAACCATCAGAAGGGGCACTTGTGAAGAAGGCATCTGCTCTACAGTTTAAGTCCTGGTATGACTGCCAATGACCAGTGGAATTCTTTGCTCTGATTCACTACAGATGAAAACATAGGTCATTCTATTGCTATAGATCAAAATAAGGGGTCTTCATTGACTTACTAATACCAGGGTCCTCTTTGTTTTGGTGAAAGGCTGTTCATGAAAGCTTCCTAGGACTGAAGCTTTGATGGCATTGCTGCTGCTGAATGTATTACCGTAACATAGTAGGGGACAGCATTTGTTTTTCTCTCTATGCCAATATTTTGGTTGCCTGGGGGATCATAAATAATACTGTGGCCTTCTCCCAAAGAATGGGACATGGGGCCAAAGAATCTGAAAAACCCAACGCAAACAAGTCTACTGACTAATCAAACAACAGCAAAAATAGAAACAGGAAAAGATAAGGCAACAAAATGCCTCTAAAAGCCCCCCACTTCCCCTAAATGGACAGAGGGTGCACTGAGGGGTAGAAACCCGTAAGTCACACATCAGGTAGCTCTGAAGGTATGAGGAACAAGCAGGAGTGCATAGGAAAGTTCCAAATGGATACCAGGAGGTGAAAGGCATGGCTGAATGTCTGCATAACAGCAGTGACCAGCGTGAAGACAGAGTGAGACTTAGAGGACAGTGTAGTGGCCTGCGGAAACTGGAAACAACAAGAGAGCGTGAAAAAGGGATCCAGCAGCTCCTAAGTGATTCAAAGGGGACTAATATAAGAGTAACTGGAATTAGAGAAAATTCAGAAGATAGTCTAAAGGGCATAAAAACTTCTTTACTCATGTAATAGCAGAGAAGTTTTCAGAAATGAAAGAAGAATTTAACATACATATAAATGCGGCATACACAATCCCAAATAACCATCATCAGAGAAAAGAAATACTCCATTCCACGCAATAATTGAAATGCCACAAATACAACACAGGAACAGAATCTTACAGTCTGCTAGAGTGAAGTAATGAACCACTTATAAAGGAAAACCTAGGAGTATTACAACAGATTTCTCAAAACAAATTTTAAAGGCCGGGGGACCATAGAAAAGGTTTTAAGTTCTCAAAGAAAACAGCTTCCAACACAGACTGTTACATCCTACCAAAATTTGCTTTGAAAGAGAGAAATGAGATACTTCCATAGTAAAGAAAGCCCAAAGAAACTCAGTATTACTAAGCTATTATGGTTTGTGTCTGCTTGTGACCCTAAAGCCTCATGCAGTCGTGGGGTGGAGACTTCTAGAGTTTGGGACTAACTCACGATCCACTGGGATTATGTACTTAGTACTGCTGGGATTATGGATCTTAGTACTGCTGGGATTATGGGTGTGTGTACCTTCTCCAGCCTGGGGTGATAGCCTGAATGTTATAAGAGACAGAGAAGCAGACTCTCTGTTGCCCTGGTTAGTTGGTTGTGTATGTCTGCATTTGTTTCTGTTCCGCTGCAGTGAACTGGATGCTCTCTGCCCTGTTTCGCTCAGCATTAGAACCAGCCATATATTTACTGAAACCTCCAGTAACTATGAATTAAATAAACCTTTGCTTCCTTCATTTTTGGCATTTTGGCATGGGGTATTTGTCCCAGCCATGACAGAAGAGTAACTAAGACACAAGCCACCAGTCAAAACAAGCAAACAAAACCGTCAATGATGTCCTTGAAGGAGACAAGAAGTTAACAGTGCCAAAGGGTCCAATAAAATAAATGCATCAGCTAGAGCTATTAATCGAGTGGAAAGGAAAGAAAGAAGAACAATAACAGAAAATAAAACAATCACAGAAATAAGTCAATATCTATCAATTTTAACTATCAACGTAAATGGATCCAACTCACCAATTAAAAGGCACAAATTAGCAAATGATCAGAAAACAAAATCTAATGATGTACTGTGTACAAGAAACACATTGAACACAAAAGAAAATTTGTAAACTGAAAATCAAAAGATGGAAAATAATCTTCTATGCAATAGAAACTTGAAAACAAGCAGCAAAAAATAGAGTAGTTACATAGGTATTAACCTAGCTAAGGAAGTGACAGATCTTTACAATGAAAATTATATCAAAAAGGACACAAGGAAATCAAGAGTGACATTAGCAAATGGAAAAATATCCCCTATCTCTGGATTGGCAGAGACAGCATAATCAGAATGGCTATACTTGCAAAGGCGATATACAGGTAAGGTGTGGTCGCAATCAAAAGACCAATGCAATGTTTTTTCACAGAGCCAGAGAAATCAAGCCTAAAACTTACATTGAATCAATAGCAATAGCATGCAACAAAACTAAAGCAGGGGGCATCACATTCCCAGACTTGAAGCTATGCTGTAAAGCTACAGTGATTAAAACAGCATAGTGCTGGCATTAAAATAGGGATGTGGATCAATGAAACAGAATAGAGGAAGCGGAAACAGCCCCAGGAAAGTAGATATTTGATCTTTGACAAAGGAGCCAAGACATACACTGGAAGAAATACAGCCTCTTTAACAAACAGTGCTGGGAAAATGGAAAATTCACATGCAGGAAGTTGGGAATCCACATTCAGAAGATTGAGTCCAGACCCACATCTCTTACCATGAGATCAAAACGGATCAAAGACCTAAATTTATTAAAACAGAAACACTTAATCTGCTGGAAGACAAATAGACTCAACTCTTGAAGACATAGGGATAGCCAAAGGCTTTCTATTTGCTGAGCGCACAATAGGCCACCCTGGGGATTCACAAATAGGATCGTAGCAGATTGAAAAGCTTCTTCACAGAGAAGGAAACAACCAACAGAGAGGAGAGACGGCCTACAGAATGGGGGAAAGTTTTGGCTAGTTCCTCCACCGACAGATGATTAACACCAAGGATATCTAAGGAAGTAAAAAAATTAAACTACTACAAATAAATGACTCAATCAAAAACAAGGGGACCTGAAATGAATAGATACTTCTTGGAAGTGCAGATGGCCAATAAGCACATGAGAACATTCTCATCATTACTGGCCACCAAGGAAATGCAAATTAAAACTACAGAGAGATATTATTATCTTATGTCCCAATGAATAGCTGTCATCGAAAAAAACCTACTAATACCTAAAGCTGGAAAGAATGTGGAGAAAAAGGAATTCCATACATTGTTGGTGGAAATGCAAACTAGTACAACTACTGTGGAAATCAATGTAATGATCCCTGAAACACAATTAAAAGTAGAAATTCCATTTGACCCTGCCATATTGCTTTTAGATATCTTCCTCAGAGAGTTAAAAACCATCATCTTATAGGAACATATGCATGCCTGTTTTTATAAGAGCACAATTTATGGCAGCTAGACCTCTATTGAGTATAGATACCAGCTTCAAAGTCCCTGATGGAACTCAATTAATTTTAGATATTCATATTATCTCTTGAAAAGGGTCTAAAGTCTTTAGTTTAAATAAATGAAACTTTTATTTCTCTTCCTGCCTGTTCCTACAGCTCTACTCAGCTCAGACTGATGAATGCTCTGGTCTTTTCTTCTTTTTAAACTTTCCTCAACCTTCTGAGACTTTGGCTGATGTTAGGCCTGTGTCTCTTGGATCTTCCATTTATCTTTCTTTACAGATATTTGCCTTTTTCAACAAGAATTCAGCCTAAAATCTGAGGAAAGGAAATGGATGAGAGAGAAATATTTTCACTGACTGTGGGTAGCAGGGGAGAAACCAAGGCAGAGGACGGGGGAGATAGGGCCAGAGGAGGGAGGGTGGGAGCAGATGAGGACACTTGTTTTACTGTTTCTCCTGTCATAGTTATTGTCCTGCATTAACTTTCCTTCTAGTAAAGTGATTGGTGTCTACAGATATTCAGTAGGTGACCAGAGGGATATGATGTTTTATGAGGTTACTCTGAGCTGACTGAACATAAAAAGAAACCGGAGGTTGTTTTTGACTCTGTATCATTTCAAATTTTACAAAACACAAACATTACAAGAGGGATGCTTCTCTTCTTCTGCTCCTACCTTTAAAAGAGATGTCTTTGGGTCAAATCTAGTCATGCAGAATTAAAATCGAAATGACATGAAAACACACATATAAGCTACTTTTTAAAGTTCTTTAATGAGTAAATATTATGGTTTGTGTATTGGTGTCCGCCCAAAGCCTCATGTAGTCATGGTTGGCTCCTAGAGCTTGTGATTCATTATTGTGGGTGTGGATGCTGCCCCTGCCCTGGGGCCAGTAATCTGGAGTACAATATCAGAGGAGAAGAGAGGCTGGCTAGCTGCCTGAGTTGTGGCCACTCTCCTTTGCTCTCTGTTCTTTGCTGCCACAGTATGAAAGGTTGCTCTCTGCCATATGCCACTCTGCCTTGGAGCCAGCTGACTATGGAATGAAACCTCCAGTAACTGTGAGCTAAACAAACCTTTTTTTTGCCTTAATTTTGGGTGTCAAGTGCTTGTCCCAGCAATAACAGAGCAGTAACTGAGACAATTTGGTGCCAGTAGTGGGGACATTGCTGTGGATAATTTTGAACATGTGGATTATGAACTTTTGAGAATGGCTTATGGGAAGAGATAGGAAAGGTTCAGAGATGTTGCCCACAAGTGAAGCATTGGAAAAGCTTCAGCTGTGCTGTGTGAAGATTTGTGTCAGAGCTCAAAAGACCAGAATGCTAATAGAAAGCCTGTCTGTAAGGACCAGGCTGGGAGGCTTCTGCTGGGAAGAAGGACTGCATTGGTTGTTGGATTCAGGGTGATTTGTGTTATAGCTTGCCAGAAAGTTTGCCTGAATTTTGCTTATGTTCAGAGACTGCTTGAGACTGCAACTAAGCATGGTAGACTGGTTAATCTGACAAAAGATATTTCAAAACAGTCAAATATTGAAGTAGTAGCATGGCTGTGCTTGGGGGATTTTAGCCAGGTTTATGTTGAGAATCAAGAACAAAGAACCCAGCAGGGTGATTTAAACTGGTGTGTGTGTGTCCAGAAAGGGAGCTACAATACAGCTGTGGAATGCAAAGATAGAGCTGTGGAGGTCTCCATTTCTGGGAGGGAAGAAGAGAATCGAACGGGTGGCCTGGAGGCATCACAGGAGACAGCTCTCCACCCTTGTAGCTTCACTGTCCCAAAGGTCAGGGGCTTTGCCTTGAGGAGAAAGACGCAGAGTGAGGGCCATCTTCCAGAATGGAGGCAGCAGCCACACCACGTTCCAGAATGGTACCAGAATGGAGAATATATTCCTCAAAATTAGGATCAGAGTGCTCAGTGATCCAGGCACTACACCACCTACCACCAAAAGAGAAGAAAGCCTGGCTACTGCTCCAGCTGGCAGCAGACCTTGGCAGCATCCATGTGGCATTGGTTTTAGGCACATTCAGAATGCAGGAAGGAATCCTGGTGTTAAGATGGCTTCCACCTCGATTTTAGAAGAAAGCCTGGGAGGCCAGACAGTGTGCCCCTAAAAGGCCAGTGTGTAAGGCTGGTAGTAAGAAGCCTATTCAGTGGATACCCCGAAGTTTGGAAAAGCCAGGAATGTGGATCACCTAAGGGAAACTATAAGGAGGGAGCAAAGCTGGCCTAGGAAAGAAGCCATGGGAGTTACTAACAAAAATGCTGTGCTATAGCCGTGGAGCTGTGTAAGGCTTTTGGAGCTCACAACTCATTACAGATTGTTCTGGGTATTCCACATGGAATTGCAGAGCTTAATGATTGCCCTGCTGGATTTTGGACTTGCTTTGGTCTCAATGCTTGGTATCCTGCTGTGTGTATGTTTTGTAGTGGTAATGTTTATCTTGCATCACTGAATGGTGGAAGTACTTAACTTCTCATTTGTATAGGGGCTCATGGCAAAGAGCTTGCTTTTGATTTTGGAAGGGACTTGGGAGTTGGACTTCAGCAATGCTGAAACTGTTAGAACTTTGGCAATTCTTGGAGGTGAACTAAAATGTCTTTTGCATAAAGGGATGTACATGAGTCCTTAGGGGTTCAGGGGTATAATGTTATGGTTTGTGTGTAGGTGTCCCCCCAAAGCCTTATGCAGTCATGGGGAGGTTCCTGGCATTGGTGATTGATTATTGTGGGTGTGGATGCGGCACCTGCCCTGGGGCAGGTAATTTGCATTACAATGTAAGGAAGGAAGAGAGGCTAGCTACCTATTGTCAGGGAGTACTGAGTAGTTCTTTGTGCCAGTGACAGTCACACTCCAGGATTCATGATGTGACTGACATGTGTCACATGAACACACACTGCTGAATACCGAGAAAGGGAAGTGTGTGGTCACAGACATGAGGGAAATGGAGACAAGGAAGGCCTTCACGGCAATGTAGGAATCACATGGTGAGGAGAAGACCTTGTCCAGGCCAGGCAGCGGCAAGGTGTGTGGCCCTCCTTGTGGAGGCGAAGGGGGTTAAGCACCATGCTTACAGGCAGGAGGGGTAGGTGGGGCTGGCACCAGGCCACTTCAGGATCTTGAAAGTTAGCATGTTAAAGGAGTGTTAGACAAGTTAGATTTACAGAACTATTTGAACCAGGAAGATTCAGGAATGGGGCAGCTGAAGATGTCAGAGAGTTCTTGCCAGGAGCCTGAGCATCCCACTTTTGTAGGCTGAAGACAGAGGCAAACTACGGTGGACCTTGGCTTGCAAACTCAATCCATCCACAAGGGCTGGTTGTACTGAAAGTTGTTTGTAAGTCAAGACTGTGCTTCTCATTAGAAAGAATGGAAATGCCCATATGGTATTCTGAACCTCCCAAAGCACCCCTTAACTAACCCTTTCATAACAAAAGGGGTTTTATATAAGCATAATCGACTGGAAACACCAAAAATATTTCTAATGTATTCACCCAAAAGTTATAAAACGGGCCTAGTTTACCAGAAAGAACGCTTTCACGTGCTTCTCAGCTTTTAAGCTGACGTCTTTGGCTTGCAGGAAGGGGGGTAAAGTGGAAGGAGAGACCCTCCAAAGTTTCATCAGGAGCCTGGCTCTCTAGAGGTCCTCCTCTCCTCAGGAGAGTCAGTAGCTCACTGGGATTTGCTTCCAGTTCACTAGGTCTTGATCCTTTCAGAACTAAAAACTGGTTTAAGGTTGTCTGTTTCTGTCTTTTCTTTACCACTGTACTCAAACATGACCTTACATTGTCCTTAAGCAAGTGAATGAAACAATCTGACTTTTTGTCCGCCTGCGTCTCTTCTCTACAAGTGTGTGCAGCTTTGTCAGCTTTTCAGGATTTCCTTTATTTCAGAAGAGCTCTGCTGAGCTGGTTGTTGATACCCCACTCCTCTTTAAAAGTCTCTCCAGCTGCCACTGTCTGCTGCTCATCCAAGAGTGCTGAAGCTCCTCTTCAGGCAACTCCTCTACATCAGATCCTCAGCATCGTCACTGTCTGCCTGTAAGCCCAAGGACTCTGCTGTAGTGATAATGTCATCAGCCACAGGGTCAACTGAAGGCTGAGGCTCCTCTACACAGCCATCAAAGTCTGTCTCCTATATAGTTTTAAGATACACTTTCTTCAAGGCAGATCTCAGTGTCCTTAGAGAGACATTGGCCCTAGATTTCTCTGGGTCACATGGGAAAGAATGTAATGCTCCTTGCAGAATCTTTTTAGGGTGAAATATGTATTTAAGACCATCTGGAAGCACTTGAAGAACACTTCCTTGGTGTACCACTTCGTTAAGTTAGTAATAACCTGTTGGCCAACAGGCTATAGTAGAGGAGTTGTATTAGGTGGGAGGAAGTCAACTGAGAGCCATGGGAATTCCTCAGCCAATTCTTCTTCCAAGGCTCATGGGTGAGCAGGAGCATTGTCCATGAGGAGAGCATTGGGTGGCAAGCATTTGTCCTCTAGATTTCTCTTAGCAGTAGGAGAGAAAGCCTCCCTGATCCACTCAAGCAAAAGTACTCTAGCCACCCAGGCTTTTGCATTAGATCTTCACACGACCCCTAGCCTGTTCTTCATGACGTTATGTTTCCTGGACACTCCAGGGGAGTCCAAGTGATTAGCCAATAGAGGGTTCATCCTGAGGTCACTGCTCACAATGGAACACAACAATAAGGCTGTCCTGTCCTGCATAGGCTCATGGCCTGGCATTTTCTTCTATTGCTGGGTAGTGCATGTTCTTTGGGGGCATTTTCTACCAGGAGTTTAAAACTTGATGAGAACGAGTCATTTTCCAGGTCGTGTATGTATTTTTCAGCAGCCCTCCTATCAGCACTGATTCTTTCACCATGTTTAGATGGCCCCCAGTTCCTGCTTTAAATTGTGAAAACACCACTTAATACACAAAGTTCTCACATATTACCCATTGATGAATTATACTTTATGAGACCCACATCTATAGCAGTAGATTTTTCACAAATTACAGACTCAGGCTATTACCTGCCATCTGCCTTTCAAGGTTGCTGCGATGGTGGGTATCACATCAGTGAAATCAGTCACATGAATGCCGGGTTTCTTGTATTTTCCACAATTTTCTTTTTGATTATGATTACTTAATTTACCTTTCCTATATTCCTTAGCTTCTTCTAGCATTTTTGGGGCTATTATTAAAATGTATTTAGTGCAGAGTCTGCAGGGTCTCATTATACAGATTGCACTTGTAACGGTCCTCCAGCTCTCAGACTCCCAAGCTCTGGGGTTACAGGCTCTCACCACCATGCGCAGACTCCGCTGCTCTCTCAGCATGTCCTGGGGGCGGGGCCTGCATGGCTGGCTGGGGACTGCACCCAGTCCCTGTGCCTGCCTGAGTAGGCATTTTAGTCCACTGAACTATTTGGCTGGCCATCTGGGGTCATTTTGATAGCAATAATTATAATGATTACATAAAGCACTGATTGAACCCCCCCCCCACCACACACATGTCAGTCTAGGTTTAGGCTGATTCTTAGCTATACCTACTTAGCTCTACTTTTCTGGCATCGTGAGTCCTTGTTTATCACCACACAAGCAGCCAACGTTCAGGTCGTAGCTTAAGTGTTGGTCGTTTGCAGGTGGTGGTCATAACTCAGGGAGAGAAATCAACCAATTAGCTAGTGCTCTATAATCTCCTTATTTGCATTTTAAAATCAAAGGTTATTTTCATTTTTTTCACAGTGGAAGTAAATATCAGCTTTATTAACATTCAAACTGCCATTCATTCTATGGGTATATTTAAGATATATATATATATATATATATATATATATATATATATATATATATATAACATATATCTTATAGAATATATATATCTTATATATAAATAACCACACTCATCATAGAAAATTTATACTTGTACAAAATATAACCTGATTCTTTCCTCCGTTTCCTCACCCTCCCTTCAACCCCACCTCCCCTCCACATTGACAAAGCCTTATTTTCATTTGTCCTTCTTTTCTCATTTTATACCTTTCCTTCTCTCCTCCCTCCTAGTCCTCTATCCAGTTGAATATTTTCTTCCCATTTCACAATACCTATTACACATTTTTGTCCCTATTTATACTTTTGGCTTCTCACACTAGAGAAAAAAAATGCAGGACTTGCATGTATCTGTTCAATGTATTTCACTTAAAAGTATGGTCTCAAGCTGCAGCTATTTCCTGATAAATGTCTCAAGTTTCTTTAAGCCTGAGAAGCACTCCGTTGCATACAAATGCATATCTTCCCTGAGAATGCATCATTTGAGGGGAACTCTGCGCTGTTTGCAAGACTCGGCTATTACCAACTGTGCCGCTATGCACATGGGTGTGCGTGTGTTGCTGTGGTTTGCTGCTTTTAATTATTTTGGGAAGATACCAGGGAAGAGAAAGGCTGGGTCAAATCAAACCTCTAGTCCTAGCTTCTGGAGGAATCTCATCCTGGTTTCCATAGTGGCTACATCAGTGTACACTTCCACGAACAGTGGTGAAGGGTTCCTTTCCCCCCATAGCCTCATCAGCATTTGTTATTCATTGAGTTTTTGGCAATACCCATTCTTTCCAGAGATGAAATCTCAGTGTTGGTTTAACTTGCATCTATCAAGGGACCAGTGATGTTAAGCCTTTTTTTTTTTTTTTCACATATTTACTTGCTGTTTGTATTTCTTCATTTGAGAAGTGAGCATTCATCTCAGAAGCCCATTTTTAGATTGGGAGGTCTGATTTTTTGAGTTTTTCTTTTTCTTTTTCTTCTCCTTGTCCTTGTCCTCGTCCTTCCTCCTCCTCCTACTCCTCTTCCTCCTCCTCCCCTTCTGCTCCTCCTCGTCCTTCTCATCCTCTTCGTCCTCCTCATCTTCCTCGTCCTCCTCCTCCTCCTCGTCCTCCTCCTCTTCCTCCTCCTCCCCCTCCTCCTGCTCCTC
>PVJA010015420.1:0-45438 GCA_004027025.1 Myocastor coypus | reverse complement strand
CTTTGAAAGTTGACATATTGCATATTGTCCCTCGCAATCATTCTATAGAGTGCAGTGTGTGGGCATGACCCACCTCCCTATTAATGTTGCATAGAAAAAAGAAAGAAAGAAAGAAAAAAAAACAGGAAAGAATATACTTCCCTTTGGACTAAGAAGAAGCAGATACATATACAATCAAAGGTTTTGCAATTGCAGTGTGTAAAGGCATTTATTTCTATAATTACAGCGCAACTCTTAAATGAAGTTACTAATTTATGTGGATCAACAAAAGGTCTCACCTTAATGCTGCAGCAAAAACCTGGTTGTAGGACTTAGCAGTCCATGAAATATATTTTGTACAATACAATATGGGTGAATATGGAATTCCACATGCTTTTTCTACTACCTAACATTTACATTTTATCCTTTAATGACCAATCTAGGTGTATAAAGAGAACATTTTTCAACATTACAACCCTTCTCTTTACATACTGAGTTATTGGTCATGAAGATTTTTCTTCCTTACTAATTTGATAAAAGATAATGAAATTAAAAATCCTGGGGTCATAGATAAGCAAATCATAAGATTTTCATGAGAATATTTATTGTAGTATTAGGCTTACATAAATATCATAGCTTTACATCTCATTTTCAGGAAAGGTGAAATGTTGATATTTTATAGAATTATTAGCATTTTTGTATTTACAATATATATTTAAGTTCTACATTATGTACAAAGTAACAAAGTTGTCCCTAATGTTGGGGTATTGACTCCACGTCTACTCAATCTACATAGGAAAAATACTATCATTCTTATTTGTCAAGTTATACGTTAACATAGAAATAAACAGAAATATAGTTTGGGAGAGCTAATATATAACATGGGGAATATCAGTAAGATTGTATTATATACCTGAGATTTGCTAACAATAGATCTCAAATGTTCTCACCTTACGCCCACAGAAAAGATAACTACGTAAGGTGATGAATATTTTAGATAGCTTTACTGTGCCAATCATCTCACAGTTTAGATATTACTTATTAAATCAATACAAACAATTTTTGTTTTGTTAAATATACCTCAATAAAGAAGCAATGAAAAAAGAAATAAGGTGAAAGATAATCTAAGTTCAAATTATACTGGGAGACTGCTCTCTCATCAGTGAACTGGGGAGAACAGCCTGGTCTTGCCTTCTTTCTTCATTAGCTGTGGGAATCACAGCTAACATTTTGTTTTGTTTTGTTAGAATGTTTGTAAAATGAATTCCTTTGTAAGCCCGACAAAGTAATTTTTATATATTTTGACATAAATGTACAGTGTAAAGCATAAAAAATGAATGTGAGGTCCATTCAGGTCTGTGGAAGCTTACAAATCAAATGTTCGTAAGTTGTGGACTTACTGTAGCATTTATTATAATTAAAAACATAGTGATTGTCTTAAAAAACTGCACTTTGGATTTATATTATTTAACATTCTTATTTTTTATTTTAAAGAGAACAATAAACAAAAGCAATACACACTTTCAAAACAAGATGATAGGAAATGAACACTGGTAAGTGCTTCTCTTACTGTTATCTTTAAAGTTGCTTAGATTGGTCAAATAACATAAAGACTAATTGTTCCTTTCAATGAACTAATAAAATGAGTAGTGCAATTATTTTAGCTAGTTTTTTTCTTTTCTCCTTTTTCCAATTTCAGTTATTTTTTCCTTTTTGAACAGTTTCTTCCCCTTCCACAATGTCTATTGTACCTTTTGGATCTTTACTCTTTGTTTCTTAGAGAGAAAATGTAATGTTTACACATGTAAGTCTGATTTATTTCACTTATATGAATATTGCCTCTAGTTTTACCTATTTACCTATAAAGGCCTCAAGTTTTTCCTTATAGCTGAGTAATACTTTATTACAGAAAAATACCACATATCTTTTATCCATTTCTTGGTTGATGGCTATTAAGGTTGTTCCCAAAATAATGGCATGGGGGTACTAGGGAAATAGCTCAGTAGAATATATGCTTGCCTGGCAAGTGCAAGGGCCTGAGTTCAATCTCTGGCCCCACAAGGGGGGGGGGAGAAAAAAGAAAAAGGGCAAGACAAAATAACAGCATGGCACGGCGAGGCAGGATGGGGGAATGAAGGCATGGTGATGCTGGGGAGGCTAAGAGTTGGAGCTGCTTAGCGAGACCTTGTACCAAATAAATAAAAGATTAAAAAAATTCACAAGCTTAAGCATGAAAGACAAATTTGGGAGTTATTTTAAATTGACCTTTAATTACTAATTGTATTATTTATTTTGCATGTCAATTAAGAAGAAAGCTTTGAAGTTTGACTCAAGAAACTAACCTCTGAAGGGCTGGTAAGATAGCTCAGCTGACTAAGTAAGTACCTGCTGGCCTTGCCCCAGGGTATGCTAAGCCTGAGAATGAGTCCTGGCATGGTGGAACACACCTGTAATCCCAGTATTGGGTAGGCTGAAAACAGAAGGATCACTGAGAGTCTGAGCTGTGACGTGAGACCCCATACAAAATACATAAATTAAAAACAAAACAAAACAGACAAAACAAAACAAAACAAAAATAAAAGGAAAGAAAGAAACTAAGCTCTGAGAACTTGTACACTCAATTAGTCCAAAAGTGCTAGCAATTTGATCCACAGAATCCTATGTCTCTTTCCACTCTATTCTGCCCTGCTCTCATTTAGGCTCTCAGTATCTTTTATCCAAACTATTTTAACAAATTCTTGTTTGGTGGTATAGGCGAGTTCATTCTTACTCAACTTAGGCTGTATTCTGATGCCAAAATGGTTTTTCTAAAAATAGAAGTTTCATTACATTCTTTTGTTTAACATCTTAAAAAAAATCACATTTGCAAATGTGTTTCATAATACATAGATATCTTCCATCATTTGACGTCACTAAACCTTCAGGCTCTTGCCACATCTCTCCAAGTCATTCTGCTGCCAAAGTGGCTACACTTTTAATTTGCATGTAGTTTTACAGTAGATTAATAAAAAATGGAAAATGTACACATTAAATTACTGTTAGATAATCAGAATGAACAAACCACTACATGAAATGAAATGCATCATTTTAATAATGTTGAACAGAAGTATACAAAACAAAATATGCCTGTTTTTATATCAAATCTAATAAAAACTAATAATGCACAGTGTTGAAGGTAAGAACAGCAGTTACTCCTGAAGATGAGCTATGATTCTAAGATCAGTAGGGGTTTTCTGGGATTCTGGTAACATTTTGGTTTCTTCATTTGTACCCAATTATATGAGTATGTTCCCATTTTGAAAATCCAATAAGCCATAGCTATACTATTTGTGTATTTTATAATTTAAGGAAAAGGTAAGCAACAACAAAAGCAATCCCAGTGTTTGTTCCCCAGAGAAATCCTATGGAAATTTTCCTAAACTAAGCCCCACTCTGGTAGACAGTTTTTGCTCCTAGTAAATCACAAATATTACCACCATTAAATCACTTATCACATACTTTATATATCCGATTCATTCTGCTGCTCAATAATAATGTTAAACTGTTAAGATTATACTTCCTCCCCATATACTCCCAATCCTCAGCATAGTGGCTGAAAGTTAGTGAATACCAAATAATATTATTCAAATGAAGGTTTCTCAATTTTGCATTATTAACATTTAATAGCTGCTGATTTTTTTACATAGGGCAATTCCATGCAGCATAAAATCTATAGCTTCTTGTCACTCAATCTCAGTAGTAGCTCTCCAACTGTGAACACTCAGAATGTCACCAGACATTAGCAGAACTTGTTCAGAGACCAAAATTGTCTCTACTTGAAAAGCACTTATACATATCTTCATGGGGCAGTATAACTAAGGGTTTATTCACTTACCAAAACTTTAAGTTGTAAAATAGTTTGCATGTTGAGGGAAAAAACAAAAACAAAATCAACAACAAAAAAACCGTGTTCGGACACTGGAGGATAGTTAAGGTATTTGAGCTGGGGAGATAGCTCAGGGGCACAGGTGCCTGCCTGGCAAGTGTAAGGTCCTGAGTTCAGTCCCTGGTTCTGGGGAAAAAAAAAAAAAAGAGGGGAAAAAAAGGATTTACATACTAGAAAACATTTATAAAAAGTTTTTATGTCAAATAATGAAAAATAATTCACATAGATGTAGGCTAAATTAATGCCTTCCTTTGGAATTCCCATGCAGAAAAGCGAAATGTCAAGCAAAATAACTGTAAGATTATACATTTATAATTTTAGAAAATGACTAATAGTAGCTATGTATATTTAATATCTGAAATGTATGTTATTTTCCAAGTTTTTTGAACAGTTCAAAAATGGATCATTGCTTCTAAATTATTGAAGTTCAATAAATTTCTTTCTTTTTTTTTTGTGGTACTGGGGATTGAACTCAGGACCCCACGCTTGCCAGGCAAGCTCTTATTCCACTGATCTATCTCCTGGCCCTTGCGAAGTTCAATAAATTTCTGATTGCAAAATATTTAACAGGATATACTCCACAAGGAAAAGATAGCTAGAAAATACATTAAAAATGTCAGCAACAGGGAGAGTGGACTTCACAAAGGGAAAAATTAACTTACTAAAAAACCCTGTAGCTATATTTATATTTATATCAATATCATGCCATAGACTCAGGATTTGTTTTTAGTTTGTTCTTTGCTGTATGAGTGTCATATAATAATTGAGTAGTATTATATTAATTTTTTTTGAAAATAAGAAACTAGTTTATATTTATTGCCAAAACCATGTAACTAAAATAGAAAGCTGACTGGCAAAATCATTTACTGACAAACAATTCTAAAAGTTCCTACTTGTGATTAGAGTCAGTCTTTAAGAACAGTTAACAAACAAATAAAACAAAAACAAAAACCAACCAAAAAAAGTTTACAAAAAGAAAACTGAATAAATATAATATTTCATTTTATTATTAGCCAGTGACCTGCTAATGAAAGAACATAAACTTCTACCTACAAATTGGAAAGATTAAAAATTGTAATAGAAGGATCAGCCAAATAGACATGCTGTGCCAGCCCTGGCCTGGGGTTTCCTTGAGTGGCAATTGAGACTGGGCATGGTAGCGCATGCCTGTAATCACAGCTCTTGGGAGGCTGTACATGGCAGGATCACTGTGAGTCCGATTTAGTAGTGAGACCCTGAACACTTTGTCCCTGTAGACCCTTCCCTAAAAATTAAAAAAAACAAAACAAAACTATAATGGACGTACAACACTATAGACCAACGGTACAAATATATGCATTTGCACATTTATTTTAAGAACACAATCTGCCAATATGTACTTTGTATGATCACAATTTTGAGTCAGTTGCTCTATTTTTAATTAATTAATTAATTAATTAATTATTGTTATGGCCTGCTCCGCCTGCCCTGGGGGTGGGGCTGGTGCAGCATGTGGTGCTGGGGATCGAACTTTGGTCCCTGTGGTTGCCTAAGCTTGCCTAAACTTGTCTAAGCAGTCACTTTAATCTGCTGAGCTATCTCATTGGTCCAGTTATCCTATTTTAAAGAAGTATTTCTAACATGATCATTAAAGGTGTATATAACAGTTTTACGAAGTTTTGTGACAGAAAATAAGAAAGTAAATGTTTTCACAAAAAATAAATTATTTAGAGTTTACTAAAATCTACAGTAACACATTTTTATATGACAGTAATTAGATGAGGAAATGTTTATATCATGTGAAAAGGAGAAAATAGAACAAAGTCTCTGGAGTTCTATCTAATTCTAGTTCTATTACTATTTGCTAGTTTTGGGATCAAGGTAAAAATATATACTCTTTTAATCTTTCTAAAGTTGTTCCCCTTATCTGTAAAATGGTATTTTTTTGGTAGGTTGCACAGAATGGTTATCATAAAGCTTGGCATATAATAGAGTGAGATTACTAAGAAATTCAGATTCAAACAGTGAGATTACTAAGAAATTCAGATTCAAGATATGAATCTATACATCTGATGTGTTTCCATTCTGTTTACTAATTAATCCTAGAAATAACAGGGCTGGAATAAATGGTAATTTATTAAATAAACTGTAATTTATTTACTTGAATTGACTTCAATATTTTCAAATCATTTTTGACAATAATATTATATAAGGTGCTATTATATTAAAAAGGAGTCATTTTTAGAATTTATTATTAAAAGGTAATGATAAAAATTGTTATCTCCTTTTTCTAAAACAACATACATATTTTGGTGAAAAATCACATTCTTTTTTTTTTGTTTTGTATTTAGGGCAGGGTTTACAGGGTCTCACTATGTAGACTAGACTTGTAGTGATCTTCCTGTGTCAGGCTCCCAAGAGCTGGGATGACAGGCTGGCACTACTATGCCCAGTCTCAATTGTCATCTCAGCATGCCCTGTGGGCGGGGCCAGCAAGGCTCATTGGGGCTGGAACCTCAGCAGCTATAGCAGGGGCTTTAATCTGCTGAGCTATTCGGCCAGCCCTGAAAATCACATTTTTATACCTAGCTCATAATAAAAAGGGTCACCATTTTATGCTTTCATAGAACACATATATGAAAAATGCTTTACTCCTAAAATTTGACACCAACTGGGAAATACTGAAATTTGAAGACAGATTCTGTCAGTGCAACAGAAGCTTCCTACAGGTCTCTTCTGTTTCATCCTATCCTTTGTAAACTTCACAAGAAGCAGGGAACCTGGAAAGCCTTTTTTTTTTTTTTTTTACCAATTTCACAAAATGTATCTTAATTTTGATCAGAAGGCAGTAGAAGCTGAAAAAATTGAGCAAAATATATTTCTTGTACAATCTTTGCTTAAGACTTCTATAGTACAATTATGATCTTGACTTCAAAGTACACATGTACCACTGTACCATGGAAGCAAAACTAAAGAAAATTTGAGTACTGAACATCTGAGCAAGAATCACATCTAAGGAATTAACCTAAGCAGTTTTAATGATTCTGACAAGAACAGAAATACTCTAATTTTTTTCATATGTACTAAATATTACAAGAACTCTAAGAAGCATTCCAAAACAAGTACAAAAAGTTTGGCATTGGCTATATTTCATAGACATCCAAATATCTAACTAATGATTTTTAATGTTCATGAAGTTAAAGAATGTTACGCATAAACAAGAAAGCTTGTATCAGAGTTTCTTGATTTGAAGCAGTTTACTTTCACTTAGTGATCCCTTTACCAGCCTAAACTTTGTATGCCATAGCTTTTCTCAGCAACACTAAAATATCTGATAAAAGGAGGGACAAGAGCAGGTAAGAGATCAGAGGACTAGAGACTGGTTATTAGTGCTTCTACATGCTGTTTTCTGAATGGGAACTAAAAAGAAAGTACTTTCACAAAATATTCATGCAAGAACGCTACATTATTTTTACATGATAGTAGACTCAGCATGTTGGATTATTTCTAAAGGGAAAGAAAAAGAGAAAAATTAGGTATTTGCTAGAAGGGAGTTTCCTAAAAAGAATTGCCTGGTGGCAAGAAATCTGGATTTTTTGTTATTAAATATGAAAACCATTTATGCCTAATAAGGGTGAAATAGATATTACATCAAACTTATTTCAGCTCTAAGGAAACACATTATATTACTGTAGGTTTAGTCTAATTTTCTTTGAAATTAAAAACAGAAATACAGAGATTATAAGAAAAAGTATACTTATTAATAAATTATATTTAATAAAATATTACTTATATTTTCAATTGTTTTATATCTTTAATATATCTCCATAATATTTTTTGCTTCAAAGTGTTTTTCAGAATAAATACAAGTGAGCAAAAATCTTTTTAAGCTAGTCATTATTGTTAAAAAATGTGGCGAAGCTTCTATCTTAGTACTTTCCTCTTGACTTAAAAACTTTGATCTTCCCATAGCCATGTTGTTGAAATAAACTTTAGCAGGACAATCACAAAGAAACCCCCACAAAAAACAAAAAACAAACAAACAAAAAAATCCTAAATGAAACTTTAAAGAAACCTGTGTGAGGCAATAAAAAACAGGAATGAAAGCTAAGTGCTCTCAAGTTTGAGTACACATCAATATAATTAGGATAAACAAATTCCAACTTCAGGCAATCAATTTATTAGGCACATAATAAAAGCTAATGAATATGTCTAAGCCACTTGACAATAGGGATTCACCTAGTTTTAAGTGGTAGTGAGAATGAAGTGAACTCCTAAATGCTGTCCATTTTGACTACTACATAAGCTATATTTCAGGGTGAAAAATCTTTCACTGTGTTTGTGATTAGACAAACAATCTCCTAGGTCCTAGTTACTGATTACTACATTCTTTACTCTTCAATTATATAACTTGTTATGTCTGGTCCTAGGTGATGCTATTATTTGCTACCAGTGAAATCTCAAATCTGTCAGTGAACTGGACTTTAAAATTAAGAGGCTTCCATTGACATTTAAATTATTGCCAAAACCAATCAGCCGTGATGAGGTTTGAATACAAAAGAGATTATTTTCCTCAGTCAATGATGCCTCGTACACGCGAAAGGAGTTTCTTCTACGTAGCCAATCTGATTTTGAACATTTTTTGCAAACAATTAGAAGAAAATAATAAAAATGTGGTGGATGATATTAGAAATGAATGATTTTGCTAAATGTCTTTTTTTCCTCTCCTAAAATACAAGCTCCTTGACAGCAAACCTAACAAGTTTGTGTCATGAACTCCTAGCATAATACATGGTATAGAGCAACATTTCTTAACAAATTTGAAAAAAATGATCATAAATAGTGAGTTAATTTTTCTTTTTTACTTACAGAATGATAGGAGTTTACATACCACATTTAGGAGAATTGAGAAAGAGTGACTCAAATAATTTTCTGGTTTTCATAGGTAAGATGAGACTTTAGTTGAAAAAGGATACTGCATGTAAAACTTCATTCCAAAATTCATGAATTAATGAGTGAAAACATTTGACCCAATGTGCTGAAAGTCTTTTCTGCATTCATCATTATTTCAAAAACTCTTGTGTTTTAACTTCCTGAGACCTACCTATTAACTCACACTGTATCTCCCTCCCTCCCTCTCTCTCTCTCTCTCTCTCTCTCTCTCTCTCTCTCTCTCTCTGTCATCCATATTGTCACCTCAACCACAATTTTTTGGAATTAGGCCTATCATTGTTTAAGAAGTCTCTATAAGTATTCAGAAAAAGAATTCCTATTTCCATTGCCAGTTCTTCTAAACATGACTGAATTTCCTCAGGTCATTTATCACTGAAACCCCATTTTTCTAATAACTACTTCTTGCCCCACTTAAAAGTTCACATAATTCCACTTCAAAGATATGCTATTACTCTGTTCTAAGTTGGTATAAAGTCTTCAAAATTATTTGTGTTGTCTCTAAAACATCTAAGATGCTTTATTTAACTTCATTTTTTTTCAGTCTTAGAATACAGGGTCTTGTAAAGTCTTTGACTTTTGTAGTCTTTCTAAAAGTTTAAAATTTATTCAGTTTCTAATAAAATATCCTGAACTTATCCATTATTCATGTTAATTATGTAGCTTCCCTGATCTTTTTGCTGTTTTCTCCCAAAGAGATAAAAGAAAAAACTATCAAATCTACTTTTAGTTATATAATGAAAAGAACTTAAAAAACAAAACAAAACAGATACTTGCACTCCAGTGTTCACACTAGCATTATTGATAATAGCCAGAAGAGGGAAACAACCCAAAAGTCCATCAATAAGATGAGCTGACAAACTGCGGCATACAGTTACAATGAAAATATTAGTATTAAAAAGTAAAATTTTGATACATATATAGAATATGGATGAACCTTGAAAATGAAATGCCAATTTAATTATGGCAGACATAGAAGGAACAAATTCTGTGTTTATGTTTACATTTATATGAAGTACCTAGAATAAGGAAATTCATTGTCAGAAAGTAAGTAAGAGTTTATCAGGGGCTGGAGAGTGAGTTAATGGGTTTTAAAAAATGTATAAGAAGTTGCTTCTGAGATGATGAAAAACTTCTGAAAATAGTGATAAAAATGTATAAAATATAGTAATAAAATTGTAGCACTGAATGCTAATGCCACTGCTGAAGATTTCCTTGACATTCCTAAAAAGTGACTTTTTTCTTCACGGTGACTCCTTACTTTCTTTTTATTATTAAAATAAAATTTTATGGGCAATATTTCTTTAAGTTTTAATGTTTATTTCTCCAAGACAGCCTAGCCTGCACTCTATTTGGGTAAATTTTACAAGCTTGTAAATAAAATTCTAAAAAAATCTTATCCATATTTTCCCCCATATTCCTTAAATTTAGAACTTTTTTAGGTTTTTCTCTTTCTCTTTTCATAAAAATAAAGCGAAGGTTAATGTGGATACTCTACTTTTCACCGTTCAAGCACAATGACACTGTGAATATGTACACAGAGCACTTCAACTTGGCACATGCGCATGCGCATGCACACGTGCCCCACTTTGTATCTACTCTCAGCCTTCTGTAAATTCCACAGAGTTTCTCCTTTTTTTCCTGGGCTTGATTTTTCATTGAAAAATAAGTGAGTAAGAGCAGAAATTTTACTGTGCAGAGAATTCTACACTGCAGGGTATATTTAGATGCCAAGTATTCTGTAAATAATAGGGAAATAACAGTTTCAAGAGTCTACTCATATGTAAGAAAAGATAGTTTGAAAACTGGGAAAGATAAATTGGAAAGCTCTTAGATGAACTGTTACTACACAAACTATGGCGAAGCTGAGAAATGATATTCTCAAAGGAAAGAATGGAGCACAGCTGACAGCTAATTTATACTACACATAAGCATAATATAATTTAACTTATTATTTTTAGAACTCATGCATTTAAAGTTTTAAAACATTTTCTGGAATTATTACAAAGAATAAAATCTACAGGGGTAATTTGTCCTCATGGAACTCTGGAAAATTTAGGGAAAATACAAAGTAAATTTAGCATATGTAAAATTATTAAAAGATCCCATAGAGAAGGATAAGTATTTAAAATATATGATGCAAAAAGATAGCTAAAGCAAGAATGATGAATGACTTAGGAAAAAAAAATCTAAATAAAGAGAAGAATGTGGAGTTGCAGAAAAAGCAGAGACTACATGACAGTGAACCTAAAATTTAGGAGTGAACTGGACTGGGTTGTTAAATAGGAAAACATTTTTTATTTCTAAGATATATTTGGACAACATATAGCAAAAACTTTCTTGGAAGTAATATCTGACCAGGGTTACATGATAACAGAATAACAGCAGTAGTTTATTAGATGCTGTGAAATATAAAGGGCCAATACAAGCCAATCAGCAAGTTGCAAGTTCAAAGTGAATGCAATGCAATGTCTTAAATAAATTAATGAGGCAGCCATGGGAAGCAAATAGTAGAGAAAGCTGTAGTCAAGCAAATTCAGTGAGCAATCTATATCAGCAGTACAAAGCAAGTGGAGACAGGAAGGAGAAGTGTTAAAGAATCTGCACTACGTAGAAAATCACAAGCATAGATTGGACAGAACAAGTTAAAACAGGCAGCTAGCAAAGCATCGAAGAGGCCACAATACAGTGGAATGGTAGGAAAGCAGATAGACAATGCTGGGCAGTCTAACATGCTAAGACAGTGGATAGAAAAGGCAGTACTATGCTATTTGCTGATGGACAGATCGCCAGTAAATAAACAATGCAAATCATTCAGCAGATGAGTGAAGTAAGGCAAAAAGTAGGTACAAAAATCTAAAGGCAATCAAGCAGGAAGATGGAACAGTAAAGAAACAATGACAGATCATCAGAAGCAGCTGGATAGGGTACAGACAAGCTGTCAGCAGGGTAGCACAACACCATTCAGGAAAAGATGAGATTGAGAGTGAAACAATTCCTGAATTGGGTATCTTCCATCGAGGAAACAGTAATCCATAAACTACGTATGAGAATCCACAAGAGAACACCACAAACATGGAAATAGTAGATGGATCTGAACTCTATTGCCAAGGGATACAGAATGACCCCTGAAACAGATACATAACAATCCACAAAGAAATTAAACAGATGGGAAAAATGGGTCCAAGCACTTTTATGATAATAAAAGAAACCAAAACACTAAAAATTATTAGTCTCGAAATGATTGGCTGGGATTGAAGTCTTCGCTTACCCCTTTCTGGAGCCCACAAAATGAGAATGTTGGGAATTTCTGCAGCAGAAAAACAGAAGAGAAAAGGGATTTCTGATTCCCAGTTTGAGGAAAGCAGGTCAAATTTAGGGCTGTATAAACTGGTTCAAGTAAGTAAGAACCAGCCTGAACCTTCTCTTTTCCTCAGAATCAAAGCATTTCTGAGGTCTGAAAAAGGTTTAGGAAGCCCTCACCCCATCATTACCCACAACCTCCCCTGTCACACTTACCTCCAGTGCAAACTGTTTCCAGCAAGGAGGTAGTTGGAAAAATGCACTCCCATGTTTACATCATGGCAAAATTTGAGGATGACCAACTAATGGTACTTTCTGTGCAGTTCAGGTTTCTGATTCAGTGGGATTCCTTTCACTCTTTGTGGGTGAACAGAGGGGATAAATACTAGAAACTACCTACCTCTTTGAAAGTGGATAAGAAAAATATTAAGGGCAGTTACTCCAATAAATACATAGTGATATCAGTAAATACTTTGGTGATTCCATTAGTTGTAATGAATTTTACCTTTATATGTTAGTGACTTAAAAAAATTAACTTTCTGCTCCAGACATTTTCTCTGAATTCCAGATGCATATATCTGACTATAATTCAGTAACGATTACTTGGCTTAGTTCTTTTTTATACCATCTGTCAGATCTACCTTCAAAATGTACCAACAATGTATTTCTTTCAGTCTAAATTACTAACATTTTCCATCTGGATCATTTCAGTAGCCTTCTGTACTGGTTTCCCTGTGAAAATATAAGCCTGAGCACAATTAAACTAAAAAGGATATTAGGGTTTTACATGATGACTTCCTCTCCTTCTTTCTTTAGGTCTTTGTTGAAATGTTACCCTTTAATAAATGACCTTATTTTAAATTATAATGCTAATCCCTGCTTTTTAAAAAATCTTCCTTCTCTGGTTCAACTTTATCATCTATAATACTATGCATTTTACTTGTTCTCTTATGCTTGTGTTCCCTCATTAACATGTAAATTCCAAAAGGTAGGGACTTTGGACTTGTTTGTTCATTGCTACATCTCAATATCTTTCAGCACAAGAAGCATTACATTTTTATGGGACTTCTTTCATGATATTAAATTTTCATAACATTCTTTTTAAAGCTCAAAGACTTTTGATTAACAGGAGAGAATCTAGTAGATGTCAGTGTATAACAAGATAAATGTAAAGTAGGGATTGACAAACTATATATAGCCCATGGGCCAAGTCCTCACTACTGCTGGTTTTTTATATGATCTGCAATCGAGAATTATCTTTACCTTTTAAAATGACTTACAGAAATAAAAATAGCATTTCATCACATATGAAAATTATATGAAGTATGATTTTACTGTCCAGTCTTACTGTATCAAAGCCAGGCTTATTCATTTACATCATCTATGGTTGCTTTTGTGCTACCAGGTTGGTAGAGTTGGCTAAAAAGACCATATGAACCATAAAACTTAATATATCTGGCTCTTTAAAAATAAGTTTGAGCCGGGCGTGGTGGCGCACGCCTGTAATCCCAGCACTCGGGAGGCTGAGGCAGGAGGATTGGTGCGAGTTCGAGACCAGCCTGGGCTACAAAAGTGAGCTCAGGACCAGCCTCAACTGCATAGCGAGACCCTGTCTCAAAAAGACAAAAAAAAAAAAAAAAAAAAAAGTTTGAAAAAAACATAAGTTTGCTATGTTGTAGCCATAAGTATTTATATTTATAAGCAAGATTTCATAACTAAAGTTTGAGTTAAAATAGACTATAGCTAATTGTTAATGCTGTTGCAACTGTTGTCCTTATTGTACCTGGGAGGGAACATGAGAATTTGCATTCATCATTATGTAAAAGTGTACTCTCATTCCTCTAAATATTGATTCCTGATAGTGATATCCACTCAGATATCTACCCCACAGGAATTCCCATTTCAAGAGACAATGAGTTTAATACTGATAAATCTTAAAAATGGAAATAAACAGGAAATTTAAAAGAAAATACATATAACCTATAAACAAAACTTTTATCAAAGAGTCATATAATTATGGATATTTCTACATACTCTGTTTTACACTAGAAAATTTGCAGGAATGTGAATCTCTTTTTAAACATTATCTAAAAGGTTAATACTAGTATGATAGTATAATACAGCTGTTTACACAGTGTAGTCACATGAATGTGACTCTTTTTGAACTTTATCAATGAGGTTAATATTAACATGACAACATAATACAGCTGCCTGTACAATGCAGTCCTATAGCACTGCAAGCAAGAAGCACATTACAATACAACTTCATTGCATTTATACAATATTCAGAATTAAGTCGCTTTCACATTGGTTTAACTACCAACGTTTTGCACAGAAGTATTTTAAAGAATTTAAAGACTCTTCAAAATCACATTCTATTAAGAATGACCTAGTTTTCCTTTCATAAAATTTCATTCTGAGCAGTAATGCATTCAAGGATCTTATATTATTTGTTGAACTCAAACTTCTAGAAAGAAGTAACGAAGCCAAGGGAAAAAAACACTTAAATAACCTCAATACATCTATCACCTCCATGTGATCTTTTTTTATTTTATTTTATTTTTTTTTCATGCGATCTTTATTCTTCATAGAGAAACATACTTTACTTTTCGATCAATTTAGTCTTTCCAGCATTATTAACTGCTTTTTGTGCATTTTTTACTTTCAACAGATCATCCTCAAACTTAATATTAAAGAGGTCTATTTATTTGTCTTTTAAAGAAACTTGGATCCTTCCTCAAAATTCTCATCTGTGCATGACTATGTAAAATGGTTACTGTTTACAGTAGACATTTTAAAAAATCTATCTAATAATAGCCATGCTGTTTTGAACTTCCAGCATATAAAGATAATACTGGTAAAAATGTTAAAATTGTTCTAAATTACTTATTTTGTAATCCAAGTCCTCTTTCTGATTCCACATCAGTTTCCTTTAATGAAAGGTAGTAGCATGAACTTCTAAGTATTCTACTCTTAGTATATATTATTCTGAGATGTTCACAGTATTTGACAGAAATACATTTATCACAAGTTATCTGTAAAAAGCAACAGTATATCCATTTTATAGGTTAATCTAATATATAGAGATGAATTTACATACTTGATTTCAGTCAATAATAAAAAATAACTGGAAATCTCCACTTCTAGGACTATATAAATATATTAGGTACTTATGTATCAAATATGTCTCTAGGCAGATCTGCTTCTAACATTTATATTTGCAAGATCAAAATATTCTGACTTGCTAGCCTCTATTCATTTTGATAGTGGGCTTGTGAGATTCATTGAAAATGTCATCTCAGGTATTCATCATTCTGGCAAATTCAAGATAACAACACACTTAGCATATCTTCTCTAATGTTCCCTTTCACTTCTTTCCATTGTGTAGTTTTGGTCCTATTCTATTTATTTTTTCCACAGAAAAAATTTTCAGTATTTATTCAATCTTTACCCACTAATTTTTAAGCTCAAATTCTTTTAAGTTATATTGCATATATTAACAAAAGTAAAAACAAAACAAAACAAAAGTAGGCTGGTATGGTGGCATGTGCTCCCCCTTTGTTACTTGGGAGAATGAGGCACAGGAGTGCTTCAGTCTGAGACCTTAAGGTCAACCTGAGCAACACAGGGAAACTGCTTATCAAAATAAAACAAGCTAATATTTATGTAGCAAATATTGCTTTAAGAGCCCACAACAGTTTATGTGTAGATACTGGTTATTGATATGAGCTTCTAGGAAATCCGGTATAGTGAAAGGCTCTTAAGTGGTATAGCTGTCCTCCAAAGGGATTAAAGCAGCTTTGTTGTGACTCTTGAGTTCTGCACAGTGAGTTGTTACAAATCTCAAGCCTGATGATGGAATAATTTTCTGTTTCCTCTCAATCTTAAACTCCCACCCTGATAGTCAGTAGTGCCTTCAGAATGGGAGCCAATGAAGTCACTTAATCTTTTTTTTTTTTTTTTTTTTTTTTGTCTTTTTGAGACAGGGTCTCACTATGCAGTTCAGGCTGGCCTTGAGCTCACTTTTGTAACCCAGGCTGGTCTCGAACTCACACCGTTCCTCCTGCCTCAGCCTCCCAAGTGCTGGGATTATAGGCGTGCGCCACCACGCCCGGCACAAAGTCACTTAATCTTGAACTTCCTTTCTCTTCCTCTTCCTCCCTCCTTCCCTCCCCCTTTCTTTCTCTTCTCCTTTTTCCTTCCTTCCTTCCCTCTTCCTTCCTTCCTTCCTTCCTTCCTTCCTTTTGTTGCAGTACCAGAGTTTGAACTGAGTACCTTGTGCTTGCCGGGCAATAATCTTGAATTTCCAGCCTCCAAAATTGTGGCCAAAATAAAACTTATCTCTTTATAATTTACCCAGTTTGATATTTTTTTTAAATTTTTTTTCCCAGTTTGATATTTTATTGTAATAAAAAAGCAACTAATACAAGATCTTAGTTATATTAATTAACATAATATAAACTACCTTACCAGGTGAGTGCTTCTACTGTTTTGTCTTTACACATAAAGAAATATACTAGTTACTGGGCATAACTAGTAAGAAGTGAGTCTGAGATTTGAACAACATATATATATATATATATATATATATATATATATATATATATATGCTTTATAAGTCATTACACTGTTTTCCCAGCTATAATTCCAACCAGAAAGAGAACATAATTTGTATCTAGAAATATTTGGAAGCTCAAAAAAGGTATGATCTCTTTTCCCCATAGGGCACCATAAAAGCTGAAAGCATATTTTGGTATAGAAGAGGCATGACATTAAGACATATTTTCCACTGATAACATTATATGTATATACTAAGATTTCTTTTCAATATATAAGTGAAATAAAGAGTATGGGTCTTATGAAAGTTTGAGGCAGGTAGGAAAAAGTAATGCAAAAATAACAGTAAATGGACATAGGGGAAATACAGTATTTCTCTTCAAGTTCTATAATGTAAAAGAAGAACTAACCTTCTTTTGTGTATTGCTAAGAGCAGAGAAAAAGCCAGTGGATAGAACTTATAGGGTAACAGATTTCAGTGTTATGTTTGTACTTTGCAACTTAGTAGAACTGTTCAAGCAAAGAATTCTGAGATGGAAGCAGTTACTGAGAAATTCAAGCAAAGGCTGGGCATGATTAACAAGGACAAAAAAGATTTGGAAAGGCTTTGAACATAATGGCCTTTGTTTTCCCCAAATTATGAAATACTGTGACCTTTCTAGCACTATGAAATTTGTAATTTTATATTAAATGTTAAGCTAACTGAAGATACAGCACTAACAAGTCTATGATAAAGTATATCCTGATAATCCTAATTCTGAGAGTATTGATCAAAACTATTTCCAAAAAATTAAACAAAATTAGAATTTAGTGATCCTCAGCATTTCTACATTACTCTCCCCCTCACCCCCATGCTGGGTTTAGACCATACGCTCCTCCTCAAACCCTCCTCCTCAAACCCTCCATTTAAAAACCAGCACATAAAAACCATCTTCAAAATGAAAGAAGTTAGTCTTGCTGGGAATAAGTTTATATGCATTTGAAAATTTGTTGTCTTACAAAGAGTATTTTAAACAGTCTTGATGGCTGATAATTCCTCAGTTTTGTTTTCCAAAGAATTTCTGAATAACAATTTTTCTCATCTTGATACATGGCACCATTCCAGCTGTACTTAAAAATGAATAAAATAACAAAGATCTACTTATTTATTCATCTTTGTACCTACAGGTTAATCCTCTGATGTAGCCAGGAAAACTGCAAGTTTATATTTTTGTGTATCTTCTTCATGTATTTTCCTGCTTTCTTTTCTCTCCTAGCTTGAACCTTAGTTCTCTCATTCAATTTTAGTTTTTTTTTTTTTTTTTAATGTATTTAGTATAGAGTTTACAGGGTCTCACTATGTAGATTGGACTTGTAGCGATCCTCCTGTTTTTTCAGCCTCCCAAGCACTGGAATTACACACATGCACCACCATGCCCTGTCTCAATCGTGGTCTCAGTGTACCCTAGGGTTGGCACAGCAGTCCTGGCAATCAAAGCCCTGGCCCCTGCATGTGCCTGTGCAGATGCTTTAATCTGCTGAGCTATCTGGCTGGCCCTCGACTTTAGTTTAAATCATGCTTTTATAGTAACTTCCCTGATTTTTGGTTGCCTCTTAATATTTCCACTTAAAGAAATATTTAGGCCTAACTTGGGCGAACACTTTCAGTAGTAGGTTTATATTGTCTCATTTTCTCATGTGACCATTTTAGGACATGTACTTCAGCATGCCCAACCTGCTTCATAAATATTTGTTAAACTGAAGACAATAAATCACATTCTTAATTAATTGAAAGACTGTACACACACTTATACACTGAACTAGCACTGGTTTTCAATCAGTAATGGCACAATAAGTACAAAGCAATATAAAAAGGGCTATTACTTTTGAAGCCCACTTAAATTCTATATACATTATTCAGACACTACATAGACTCTATCAAGTATGTACAATTTTGTGATTTTATGGATCTGTTAAAAAAAGAAATTAATTTAAAGAGGAATACTATCTCAAAAATCTAACCTGACAAACCTGCTTTCAGAAGCCAAATTCTAAAATCTAAAACAAAAATGAATTCAGAGATCTCAATCAAAATAAATAGGCTTACTCCTGAAAAGTATGTCTGTTATGAACTTTATCCAGAAACTTTTAGAGGTAGACCATCAGAAGTGAATCTGAGTATGCTAATAATCCACATATCATATAGTTTTTCAAAGTTCTTATTTCTTTATCCCACGGTTTAAAGCAGCAGTATAGAAATACTGTCTGATATCTTTACAGATATATCCAATAGTATTTTTATAGTCACAATAGTTATCAGAAGCATTTGAGGCTACCCTGACTCCTTAGAATTTATAATTACTATTATTAATAAAATAAGGCAAAAGATAAATGTGAACACTTATTTACTACTTACAAAAATGACCATTATGTTGGTTTTTTTAAATTACTATAATTGAATACCTTGGATAATTTTTGGCAAGACTATTACTCAATCTTCCTCAGTATTTCCATCTTTCTGTCTCATAGACTGTTTTGAAAAAATTAGCTTAAAATATGCTTAAAACAGCTTCTAAAATGTATAAAAGATAGTTTTTATTTTGGCTATTACTTCAATGATTAGAAACAGCAGTCTTGAGAGATTGGCATCAATGAATTTAGCAAATGAGAAAATTGTTTGAACAGGTTAATTTGCTTTAAATTTCATAGTAGAAATATGAATTCAGATCTGTTTGACTTGATAGTGTAAGCTTTTCTTCTATACCATAATTTATTCCAAAATATTTGGACAAAGCTATGACACAGGGATGTGTTATATCTCCTATGTACAGAATTACTTCATAAAAATTCTAAGAGCAGCTGGGCGTGGTGGCGCACGCCTGTAATCCCAGCACTCGGGAGGCTGAGGCAGGAGGATCGGTGCGAGTTCGAGACCAGCCTGGGCTACAAAAGTGAGCTCAAGGCCAGCCTGAACTGCATAGTGAGACCCTGTCTCAAAAAGACAAAAAAACAAACAAACAAACAAAAAAAATCTAAGCACTCCTTGATATGACATAAAATAGTATCATAGATAGAAATGTATTTTATTCAATTTAGTATCAAATATATCAGGTATATGAGTATCAGGTATGTGATATTCAGATATGTAGGCAAGTTTGCATTGCTGAATTATCCTATTTATAACAAGCAAGGGTTAGTATACTCAAAATAATGGTTTATTATAATTGCTTAGTCTTACTATGCATAGTATTTTATATTTGGGTATTTAGTATTTGGGTATTTTTTATACCCCAAAAAATCCTAGAACTATGAAAGCATATTGAGTTTATTCTAGTATAAATATTCCAGAGTATTAGTATATAATATGTAGCACTTTGCTAGTAAAATGATGTTTTCTAGAGACTAATGACACACAGGTGAAAAATAACTGCAATGTTTAAATGTCTTAGTAAGGACCTTTTCTTTCAGAAACAAATTATTAAGCATAGTGTCTTCCTGTGCATTTGTTATAATGTAGGAGAATTTTCCTGATGTTTAAAAAGTATGATAGTAACTTTTAGGTTAAATCTAAATTCTCATCAATTTTTACAAGAATGTATCTTGTTTTCTTCCAAGTACTTATACAGAATTCCTGTTTTCTAAACATTAGAAAAAGAAAAATGATTAATGACTGCAGAAAAGAATGCCTGCTTATAATATACATAGTTTTTGTAGATGAGAATATATTCTCATTTAAAAATTCCTAATTACTTAAGTGGAAATATTTTTAGAAAAGTTTAGTAATCTGTTGCAAAGAATTCTGAGGTATGCTATAAATAGAACATGCATTCAGGAATTCATAGTATTTTTCTTGGGAATTCATGTTCCCCTTTTACCAGGTTCTGCATATACTCCCCATCAGCACTGATCATCTTGACAGACACTTCCTCATTTCTTTAAAGAGCTAGATATAAGAATCATTTATCAATATATAACTCATAGTTCTGATGGAGCCTACAACTCTGAAAGTATTAAAAGCAATTTTTAATTCACAAATTTAAAAAATTGTAGCAGTTTTTTTTTTTTTTTTTTTGTGGTACCAGGGATTGAACTCAGGACTTTGTGCTTGCCAGGGAAGCAATTATTCCACTGTGCTATCTCCCCAGCCCAGAATTATATATTTATAATTAATGTTTAGAGAATATGCTTACATTTAAAGACCATGCTTATATTTAAAGAATAATATTTTTATGTAGTAATACTTTTTGAATTCCTTATAAATAATTGAACATGAGATCATTAATATAGTAAGTCCTTATGCAGCACAGAATTTTATAGTGACTTGAATTTCAGCAATACCAATAAATTAGCCAACCTTGATCAGATCAGAGAAATAAAATATATTCCTAAAATTAAAGATTTTCATAATAAAATAAAAACCTAAAAGGTAGAAGAGTACAGATTATATTAGTATGTACAAATTTTGGTAACATATTATAGAGGACAGAAGGCTAATGGGCATGCCACCATCAGATGGATGAATCATCTTCTATGATATGCAATCTAAACCTAGAAATAAATTCATTAGGTAAATAAATCTTAACAATTATTTCAGTGACATTCATAAACAAAATAAACTTTATTAAATTTGCTATTTAATTTTCCTCTTTACTACATCTTGACAGAAATCTAAGTTTTGATCAAATTATAATTTATAATTGTTGGCCAATCTAAGTTACTTAAATCATAATTACAATTTTTGTAATTCCTGTCCATTGACTGAATATATATATATGTATGTATGTATGTATGTATGTAGGTATGTATGTATGTAAGTATGTATTTGTACTGGGAATCAAACTCATGACCTTGCACTTGCTGGGCAGATGGCAGGAGCTATGCCACTGAGCTGTATTCCTGGCTCCAGTGATAATAATTTTAAGTTGCTACATTTGATTCACTTCATTTATGATCTCCCCCCAATTACATACATTCCAAAAATGGCTTTTTATATGTATATAAAATAAACTATTGACAATAATTGACTGTCAAACATTAGAAATGTAAAGGATAAGCTTTAAATAAATTTAATTTATCCAGTTAATAACTGAATCTTCTATTAAGAACTTCTGGTCCTATGAAAAATGTTACCATCCTAAGCAGTACATGGGTAAGTGTGTCTCAAAGCAGTTTTCTCTCCTTTGGGTACAACTGGAGAAGACAGACAGAGAAAAATACTGTGTAGTTCAGGTCCATGAGTATATTTCTTAACTCCTATCTGACATTCCACTGTTATATTTAAATACTGTAACAATCACAAATAACTTTAATATAAAAGGAAATAGGAACTGAGTAAAATTATTTTCTGTGGTCCTTATTGCTTTATTTATTTTGTAAAGGTTTAACATTTTTGAACTGTTACCAGAGATATTCATTTCATATATACTTATGTATATAAAATATGAAAGGTAAACCCATTAAGGGAAAAGTTGTTACAAAATAAATTGCCTCTTTAAAAATGTATAAAAGTCTATGCATAATTTTTTCATAATTTGAATTTATTTCAACAATTCAAAATATAATTTTACACAGGGAGTGGCTACAGCTATATATGAGCATCTATAAGAAATGTTACAAGAGCATCTCTATGGTTTTCAAGTAACTAAAAAACTTCTATGGAAAAAAAGATGCTGATTTTCCATTACAATAAAACATATAAGGCCATATACACAGGTTCTCACTAAGGAACAGTACTATCCCAATAAAACCTAGCAGAAAAAAAAACTGAAGATCTTTGATTTATATGGGCAATGAAAAGATAAAATATAAAGCTCAATTAAAATTAAAATAAACAATATTATAAAGATTTTACAGAAACTTTAAAGTAGTGTATGATTGCATTTGTCTATTTCGTAGTTATATAGCAACAAGTAAAAAAAATCCTCACAAAAATTAATTCTAAGTTGTCAATTAACTCTAAATTAAGGGCTGGCCAGGTAGTTCAGGGAACTAAAGCGCCTGCTTAGGCAGAACCCAGAGACTGGGGTTCCAAACCCAGAGTGCCTTGCTGGCCCAGCCCCAGGGGCACACTGAGATTGTGATTGAGACTGGGTGTGATTGCACTCATCTGTAATCTCAGAACTTGGGAGGCTGAAAACAGGAGAATTAATTACCAGTGTGATCTACATAGTGAGAGCTTGCACTGTGTACCAAATACATGAAAAACAAAAAACCAAAACAAAACAAAAAACTAAATTATTTAGTATTCATAACTATCTTGGTGAATACTTTTATTTTTCTCCTTTTAAGGAAACTAAGACAGAGTGGTTAACTGATATCAACATATCTCTGGTTTGTGTTGCTGGTTCCTGACACAGAATTCCTTAATCCTTTGAATATCATGAGTGATAGGAGTAACTTTTACCATCCATGTGAAATACCTGAAAACCAAAGGGACCCCTAGATAGCCTCAGAATAGTAAGACCACCTTTGACCAAGTGGTATCAGGGTTGAAACTTTTATTCCCATTCAATGAAGGCATAAGCCCAAAGACTGAGTTCTATAGGAAAGTCCTGAACCATAGTATTCACAGAGCTCACTAATGGATACACACACATGCAGATACTGCATCTGAAAAAGGCAAAGAATCTATTTACAAATGCTCCTGCCCATACTTTGCCCTTCGCTTGGCTTTCACCTGGCTATTCCTTTGGTGTATCCTGATAATAAACTGGTAAGAAGATTAAAGTATGTCCTAGTGTTCTGTGAGCGATTCTACGATAATTACCAAATTTGATGGTGGGGGAATGTGGGAAACCTACTGACTTTGTAGCATAATAGAACAGAAAAGTGAGTAAACTCTAGACCCAGTACTTCAACTGGCTTCTGAAGTGAAAATAATCTTTATACTTGTGGAATCTCATCTAACTCTAGGTAGGTAGTGTCAAAATTCAGATAAAATGTACTGAAGGGCATTTGGTGTCTGGAGAAGTTGGAGAAATGACAGGTGTAAGAAAAATTTCCACACATTTCTTATCATGAGTGTGAATAAAAGTGGCTTATTATCACTTTGTTAAAAGGTAATAGAGCTAGAATTTGATGATTTAAGTGTTTAGCTTAGCATTTTGGAATTAACTTGAAGCTCACAGGATATACGGTATTCTGTACTGTGAATTATTTCCCTATGATTAAAAATAATATTGTTACTTATGAATGAAATCTATGGTAAATTTTTTTCACCTCTGTTGATATAAAAGTAACTATGAAAATACCAAACTACCATAAAGAAAATAGAGTTAAATAAACTGAAGGTCATTCAGTTACTGTAACACACAAACTAAAAAATCAATGCCTTTACATCTAGAGTTGGTTTGTTTACAAACAAAACAAAACAAGACATAAAAAATAAAGAAAAACACAAATATACCTCTGCAGAAGATGACTTTTTTCTCAATTTTACTTTTTGAGTTATTGTACAGTATAAAAGAAGTATAAAAATTGCTAAAAGACTATTTCCCATTAGGACCCACTGATAACTATATAAATTATGTAAGGATGACCTTCTTGTTTATACAGTTGAACTTAATCATTTCCTACTACAACTCTTCTGATTCCTTCAACAGTAAACCTATCTTATTTATAATCCTAATGATAATTTAAAATATATAATCTTTACAAAGAATAATAAATATTTCATCCTTGTTTGAGAAAACTGTATTTGAATATATTAGAGCAGTGGTTCTCAAAGTTTAGAAATACAGCTCTAATCACCACCATCTGTACTGCCTATGTGGGTGAGAAGTATGATTCAGGGCTCTATGGCCAATGAGCTCAAACTGTAGTGGAGTTTAGCAATCTGTGTTCTAGCAAGTTCTCTGGTTTGTTCTGCTATAAGCTAAAATTTCAAAACTACTGTGTTAACAAAAGGACAGTAATTATTTAATGACTGCAGAGAAAAAGTACCTTCTGTTAATAAGGTTGCTGAAATAGTGTACTGATTTGAAAATAGGACATAGTTAATACTAAGCTGAAATTAAGCCAAGAATAACTCTTTTTGAAAGGTAAAGTCAATGACTTTATAAGAAGTAATACAAGTTTCCAAGAGATTCCAAAGTGACACATGAAGTTTATGGTTTGCTTTAAAAAACAAAAAGTCTTTTCCTCCTGTATTAGTGAATACTACTTACTTTTATTTCCCTCATTTTTTTACTGTACAAAGGTTGAAGGTGCTTCGTGTGGCATGAAGTCTAGATAATTTTGCTTTTTGGTTTATTAAATTCCACAAATAAATAGTTCATGTTGAAAATTATAGAAAACTATTTTTTTCATTACTAGTATAATAAAACTGTTATAGATAATCTATTGCAGTTATCCTATTATACTGTAAGGCAAATGATAAGGGCAACTCAAGCAAAGGAAGATAGATCCAATTTTGAATTGCAGTGAAAAACACATCAAAACAGATCACATGATAGCAGTCAGAACCTCCCATAGTAATGTGGCTGGAGTTCAACTGATACTGAAAATGACCAAGCAAATGAAGGATTAACTTCTAAAATAGCGAACTGTTCTTCATATTTTATCACCTCTAGTTTAGTTCCAAATTAAAAATGAAGTATTTTTATAGTAATTCTTTCATAGCCAAACTTTTATATTCTTACAATCACAAGTTTTGCCTTGCAAAATCATAAAACTATAAAATAGTAAAAAATATTGATAATGTTGTTAAACATTAGTTTGTTCATTTAATATGAGAAAGACATGTACAATCTCACCTCTGGAGTGACATCTCGTGGTGCAAACCCTGTTCCTCCAGTTGTTAATATCAAATTAAGCTCCTTTTCATCACACCAATCTATCAGGGTTTCCTGAAAGAGAACAACAGTATTGTCACAATCAAAGGGACTTGCTCGCTAAAAACATCTAAGCCCTCACATCCTTGGGGAAGCAGAGATTCTTTTTATTCATAAGCAAGAAAAATTTGAAAGACAATTCATGGAAAAATTTCTTAATTAAAAAGCACTTAGTTTAGAATATTAATTTTATTAAGCATATAAAGTGAGATGTATGCATCAAATTGTTCAAGGAAATAGGGATTTATATGGCATAATTTAAATTCTTTTCACCCATATAAAATATATTCAAGCTTAAAGCACAAGGTCCTGAGTTTAATTCTTGGTATCAAAAATGAATGGATGAATAAATGAATGAAGAAATAGATAAATAAATAGATGACTACTAACTATGTGATAATTATATAATTTTATTTAATAATTATAACAATCCTACTAGCTAAATATTGCTATTTTAATTTTACATTAAAGAAACAAAATCTAAAAGACTCAGAAGGATTAAAAAATTCCTTATAGGCTTACAAACTAGAAGGAAGAATTCAAACCAGGCTCACTGGACCTGTATTTTACATTCTCCTACATTGTAACTATTATTAATTTAATATTTTATGTTCAATTTGAAGCTGAAGCTTTACATTGTCATTGATAATGAAAACGGACTTTTTAAAAGCAAGAAACATGAATAATTTCTTAACATTTGTTTGTTTTTGACATTATATTTTAAAGATTTGGATGACAAATGGTAAGTTTTGGAGCAAATATGGACTCTACCACATTTACCTATTTATTTCATAGATAAGGCAACTGAATTACATAGTGCTTAATTTTTTTCTAGATTAGAAAAGTAGCCTGTACAAAAGTAAAACTAGGATGTCTATCTGCTTACTTTTTCTATCTACTGCTAATTAAATGTATTCATCCAATATGTTAGCTACTTATTAAGTATTAACAATTATAAATTAAATCCAAAGTTGACTCTCATCTCAGAGTTAATAGGAAGGTAACAGTGTTCATATATGACTGCAAACTGGAATCATCTATGGAGCTTAAAAATAGTTGGGCTAGGATTTGTAGCACACAGCTATAATTCCAGCACTCAGGAGGGTGAGGAAGGAAATGTCAATTATGAGCCTAGCCTGATGAGATGCTGTCTGAAAAAATAAAAAGAAGGTGATGCAGATCAGTGCAAAGGTTCTGGGTTAAATTCCCAGAGGAAGAAAAAAGAAAAATAACTTGGGTCCCATTTCTGGAGTACAGGTTGAACAAACTTTTAAAAACCGTTTATGTTGGGGATTGGAACTACATGCTAAGCTTACTCTACACCAAGTTACAGCAATAGCCCCAGAGCACTGCAACTCTAAAAATACTGTAAATTTAAAATTCAGTCAAATCAGGAAAGTACTAAAGAAATAATCAGTATACTTACTTGAAGATAAATTCACAAGTAAATCCATTGGATATGTTCATAAAGCTGTCAGACAGCTTAAAATTAGTTTTGTCAAGTAACATTACTCCAGTTTCTCTAATCCCAGGATGAATAACTGTTAACACCATATAGATTTCTTTCACTTAAATAATATTTGATATTATGAGTTCAAATAGTATTTGTTTAATTATTTGGGAAGCAACATTTTATTGTACAAAATAGCTGTGAGTCAGAGCAATTTTTTTATCACAACAAAAATGTCAGTCTTGGGGCTGGGAAGATAGCTCAGTAGAATAGTGCTTGCTTGGCAAGTACAAGGGCCTGAGTTCAATCCCCAGTTCTTGAAAAAAAAAAAAAAATGTCCATCTTTCAGGTTTTTAAGATAAACCAATACAATTATATTACTCTACTATTTAATTGATTTCCAAAACACAAGGATTCTTCTTCAATTACTGATACAGACAGAATACCAATATTCTAAGTCCCTAATAATTTTCTTGTTAATAATTAACAAGAAAATATTTCAAGGAATAATCTGTCACTTTACTAGGTATCAACAACACAAAGGTTAAAAATTAAAGGTATATAAATCCTCATTCAAGTAGAAGAACTCTGAACACACAGTATTGTGGAACTTCGTTAATACAAGCATGATCTCAACACCAAAGCAATATTATTATGTAGAAGCATATTTAGAATAATGAATTTCAGGAGTCATCTAAGATCTCCTGAACCAGAATCAACATTTTTAGAATAATTTCTCGAGGTGATATATGTCCACAGTAAGTAGGGAAAAACATATATGCCTTCCAACTAAGTACAAATCTAGACAGTCTACCATGTTAAAAACAAAACAAAACAAAACAAAACAAAACAAAACAAAACACAATACCTGTGATCTTAACTAGTTGTTTATTTTAGTAGCTTGTCTTTTTTAAAATTTATTTTATTTTATTTTTTTTTTTTTTCTTGTTTCAGAACCTTTGTTTGTTTATTCACTCATTTTTATGGCCGGCTCAGCCAGCCCCCGAGGGCAGGGCTGGTGCAGCATGTGGTGCCGGGGATCAAACCGCGGTCCCTGAAGCTGCCCAAGCTTTCCCAAGCAGGTGCTTTAGACCACTGAGCCATCCCATCGGGCCCCAGTAGCTTGTCTTAATGTAGCAATTTATCTTAGCTTGGTTGTCAAGTAATTCATCTTACAATATTTGTTTGTGCAAATTTAAGATTTCTTTTGTACTGAGATTTTTAAATATTTAGCTGCTTTCACCAGGAAGAATTCCACTGAGATTTTTACATGAATGATTTTATGAAAAATTATTTTGTATATTTGTTTACAGGAAGGGTTGAAGAGGGGAAAAAAGAAGTGAGTTATAACATACACAGATACAAATTCTCTATAATGGAAGTCATCATCATATATATATCTAAAATAAAACGTGACTGAAAAAGAAGAGGAAGATGTTCTCAACATTATCTTTCTTCCATATTAACACTATTTATTTATTTATCTATCTATTTATTTATTTATTTGTGTGTGCAGGGCCTTACTACACAGCTCAGACTCATAGTGATCCTCCTGATTTCTGCCTTCCTAGTGCTGGCATTACAGGCGTGCCTCACCATGCCCGGACTTCATTGCGAGATCAGCGTGCCTAGGAGTGGGGCCAACACAGCATGTGGTGCTAGGGATAGAACCCTGGCCCCCCGCACTTACCTAGCATATTAACACCTACTAACTGATCCAGACTGTATTTTGTAAAGTGCTAATTTGTGTATGGTACAAATTGTCACCATTAGCTAATTATTTTAAATGTATTATATTATACTTAAGGAAAATTACAAAGAAGTGACAGCAGTTTAATGCACTAGTCTAGAAAGCTTGCTAGATGAGGAGCCTCAACAGTAGTTTTAGTCCTGTATTGTCCACTGTCTATCATGTTGAGCCAGTTACTTTGCCGTCTGGATTCTCTCTCTCTCTCTCTCTCTCTCTCTCTCTATCTATCTATCTATCTATCTATCTATCTATCTATATATATATCACCAGATGATTTATTGCATATTTCCCAGCACACATCGTATGTAATGGTTAAAAATAAATCAGAACCTAAGTTAAAAACAAAACAAAAATCTGAAGCCAAGAAATTGTCTATTGATTGATTTTCTCTTCTATGGAAACTGCCTTGAGGTTCTAGGTTAGTACAATAGAACAAAGTATATTGCAGAATTCTTCCTTTCCACAACAACTAATAAAATGAACAAAAAGCAAAACACTTCCAACAGCAATAACTAAATAATTTTTTTAAAGATCTAGCCGCATGTCATAAATCTCAAAAGCTGAATGATCAAGGGCAGAGGTAAAAGACATTTTGAGAAGCATAGTGCATCACTCTGTGGTTCCTCATGCTGCTCTGGATTCCAAATAAATCACAAAGGTAGATTACCAAAATCTTAGTAATTCAAAGACTCTTTAACACAAAGCTAAAAAAGATTCCTTGTCTTTTTATTTTTGGTTTTTGTTTATTTATTTACTTTGCAGTACTGGGGATTGAACTCGGGAACCTGAGCATGCCAGGCAGGTGCTTGTTCTACTGAGCTATCTCTCTAGCCCCTTCCTTATCTGTTTTGTCTTAGAATGAGCTGCTTCATTGTTTCTCTGCCTTTTGGCTAAGAGCAAGTGTAAAAGGAGCTACTTTGAGAAATAGTAACAAGGAGTTGACTGTGATCAAGACAGTTCATAAACAAGGTAGACTGAATTAGGGAACTAATCTGAAGCCTGGTGACACTATCTGCATAATCATGAGTTAAACTCTTCAAAACTCTAGTACTAGACAATGAATAAAATTTCAAAGGAGAAGAGCACAGTATTCCAACAAATTGTTTCTGATCTTTGTTTCCCCTATGTTTTTCTATGCAAGATGTGGCATAATACAGGCTTTTTATCATTCTTCCTACATCTCTATAATAGCTTTGAAACGAAGCTTGAGCATCAGGACTGGATGTCATTCTATTAGTTTCTTTCTAATAATCATACATACAAACTTGACTGTAAGGAGAGAGGAGAAAAGAAATAGAATAGTGGCAATATCATATTTCAAAACAGGATGTAACCCAACTTAAAAAGAGTTAAATAGGGGATGGGGAGATAGCTCCATGGCACAAGTGCCTACCTGGCAAGTGCAGGTTGTAAGCTTGAACACAAGTCCCAGAAAACAAAACAAAACAAAACAAAACAAAACAAAAAAGCAAAAAAAAAAAGTTAAACATATGACTGAAACTTCATGTCTTTTCTCATTATTTAGCTGTAGATGGATCTTTACCATATAATATCTTATAATAAAAAGTAGTTACTTAAAAATGAAAATGAATATGCTTCTGTCTGTCTGTCTGTCTGTCTGTCAGTCAGTCTATTTGTTTTTGTTCTTATTTCTTTTACTAAGGTTGTTTCAAGATTTCACGAAACACTAAAGAAGCTTTGGAATAAATATTCAAAGTCATACAAAAGGAAATAAAGCATACTGTCTTAAATTGTCTTAAACAGGAACCCTTATGAAAGTACGTTGCAGAAGGAAAGCAATTTGAGGCTTTGTCCAAGTAGGTGTGTATTTATTATCTAGGAAATGGGAACAGCTAAGATATGAAAGACAGACAATGAAACAACTTCTCATCAAAATTCCTCTTAGAATTTTAGGATTAGTTTGCTCTGTATCAAAACAAAATAGAAATAAAGTCCTACAAAACAGAGTAATTCAATATTAGGAATTCAATGCAAATTAAAAACTAAGATTCTAAAATAGGAGAAAAAACATACTGCTTTAGCCTATCAAGTTTGATCTGCAGAGTTGTGAAACATGAGAAATATTCTTATATAACACATACTGCTGTAGTCTTCAGGTTTTATTAACTGTATGTCACTTATATTACTATCATTTTATCACTAAAGGTAAAATACAAGTTTCTTTGGTTTCTAAATTTAGGTAGTCACATTGTGGCCACTGTTAACTATGAGCTATTCAGAAGGGGGATGACTTAGCCAAATTTTCTTATTTTAAGAGAAAATGGCAAGAATTTCATTTTACAGAAAGGTCATGCCAAATAAATTTATAAAATCTGTGACTAGTGTAGTCAACAAAAACAGCAAAACGTAGTGATTTTGCAGTTGAACTTTTGAAAAAATATGTAATATATGTGGATTTATTTAGCATATTAGATACTGAAGAAGTTATGATATGTCATACATATAAGCATATATTATTACATATTAAAGAAATTACGATGACAAAACCTTCCTGCTGCTGTTTAGCAGTTACTAAAAATGGAAGTCTCTTTCTACAGGCAAATACAACCTAGAAGGTATCTCCTTTCAATGATTCATTTAAAGTCACTATAGGTTTTATTAAATTTGGCATACGCTATCTGCCTTTCATTTCGAAAGGGTAGATTTTACATGGTTTATGAATATTAGGACAGTTGGGATATCAAGGAGGTAGACATAAACATTTAATAGCATGTGTTCTTATTTTTTCTATTACTATTGGTATTGTTTTCATTAATTATCTCCACTTCATATGCATTACCAATGTATTTTTTTCTTTATAGACTTAAATTTATTCAATTAGCAATTAGCTGTTGGGAGTAGTAATACGTTCTAGATTCTTCTTTATTTTTGCCACAGCTTCAGAAGACTCTTAAGAATGCTTAACTTAAGGCCATGATTTTCATAATACTTTGAAGATCTTTATCTTTTGCTGAAGACTGTTTGCTTCTAATGTACCTCAGTTTGGATGTTTCTGACATGTTATTGGAGTATGTAGACTTCTTAGATGTGTAGATTCATATTTTTGAACAAATGTAAAATATTTGGGGGGGTTATATCTTCAAACTTTGTCTATTTATTTTTCCTTTTAAAAATCCTATGATTTAAGGCCAGGGAGGTAGCTCAGCAGCATATGTGCCTGCCTGGCAAATGCAAGGTCCTGAGTTCAGTCCCCCCCCCCCCCCACATTTAATAGATGGCTTATGTATAAATCTGCTTAGTGGTTTCCAAAATACTCTTTAGAATGGTTCAAGTCAAACTTCACATTCTGGGGCTGGAAAGAGAGCTAAGTGGAATAAGTGCTTGCCTGGCAAGCACAAGGTCCTGAGTTCGACCCCCGGTACCATCAAAACAAAACAAACAAACAAACAAACAAAAAACCTGTGATGTATATGTGGTTACACTTCTTAGGTTTGGTAGGACCTTAGATTCTGCTGTTTTCTTTATTCCTTTTCATTGTGTGCCTCAGATGTAATGAATTTCCCACGTTTACCTTTGCTAGTTCTTTTGTCTATTGTTCAACCTCTCCAGTGATTTTTCTATTCCACTTACTTTTGTTTTTTTGTTTAAAGGTTTGTGCTAGGTTTATTTTTACAATTTTTATTTCTTTACTGATATCCTTATTTTGTTCAGAAACCTTTTCTCTGATTTTGTTAGTCCCTTACCGGTTTTCCCGTATCTCTTTCAGTGTCTTAAGACAGTTGTTTTGAAGAACTTTGAGTCAAATGCAGGGCCTTCCTTAGGAATTACTTCAATTAGTTTTCCTCCTTTGAATGGACTATACTTTCCTGCTCTTCTGTATGCCTTGTGATTTTGTTTTGGTGTTGTTATTGAAAAACACACATTTATATTATGAAGCAACTCTGGATACCAGGTTTGACTCCTTCTCCAGGGATGTTATTATTTTGATTGACAAGAACTGTTTTTCCATATTGTTTTTGCAAATACATCTGTTTCTCACATGCAGCCTCAGAAATTGTTGGGACTTTAACTTGTATTTAGCCAAGGTTTTGACAAAGAAGTCTGTGAAAATCAGGAGCTTCCCAGCACTCGGGAGGCTGAGCCAGGAGGATTGCTGCGAGTTCGAGACCAGCCTGGGCTACAAAAGTGAGCTCAAGGCTAGCCTGAGCTGCATAGCGAGACCCTGTCTCAAAAAAAAAGACAAAAAAAAAAAAAAAAAAAAAAAAAATCAGGAGCTTAACTTTGCAGAATGGTCTTTAACTGGGATATTCCCCCAATCCTTAGACTTTCCTAAGCCAAAAGTGAAATATTATCTTTTCAGATCATTTCTTTTGAAGAGCATATCTAGAAGTATTACATTAAAAACCCAAAATAAAACTAAAAAGCCTGAACTCTGTCTTACAGAATCTGCTCTTTTGCATTTTATTATATATGATCATGTTGATCCTGATCTTCTAATTCTAACTTCTCACTCTCTTTCTTGATAATAAAGCTCAATCTTTCTAACAACAGATTATAAACATAAATGGAAAGGTTTTATTCAAGCTCTTTCATCCCACATTTGGAGACCATTACGCACTAACAAAAGAGATTTAAGCTATTATTACTGTATGTGTTAAGGGTGAGACAGTGTGTGTGTGGGTCAAATACTCCACAGACTTTGTGCATTAGTGCACTTTCTCCAATGCTTTTATATTAAATGCTGCCTTCTATTCAGTAGCTTTTGAGACAACAGTGTTTCCAAAGAAGCTACTTTCAAATAGTCTTGGCCCCCATCTGTTTCCATCAGGTAACCAGGCAATTTGGTAAGTAGTGGGAAAAACGAATCAATGGGATTCTATCAAATCATAAAGCTCTGCATGGTTAAGGATACAAACAACAAGGTGAAGAGGCAGTCTACAGAATGGGAAACATTTTTAAAAATTTTTTTTGGTAGCTATTCTTTGGACAGAGGACTAATATCTAAACCTTAAAAAGAACTAAAAAATTTTTACCTTCACAAATCAAAAACTGAACAACTGAAATGAACAGATACTTTGCGAAAGAGATACAAATGGTCAATAAGTACATGAAAAAATATTCAACATCTTTGGACATTACAGAAATGCAAATCAAAACAACTGATGCCATCTTATCCAGGAAGAATCACCAAAGACTCAAAAACAAGAAATGCTGGCAAGGCTGCATGGAAAAAGAAAACTTTTGGAGTCTGGCAGGATGGCTCAGTGGTCTAAAGCGCCTGCTTAGGAAAGCTTGGGTGGCTGCAGGGACCGAGGTTCAATGGGTTCGATCCCCGGCACCACATGCTGCGCCAGCCCTGCCTTCAGGGCAAGCTGAACCGGCCATAAAAATAAATAAACAAACAAAAGTTCTGAAACAAGAAAAACAAAACAAAACAAAACAAAAAAAACAAAGAAAAAAAAGAAAACTTTCTACATTGTGGAAGAGAATATAAAGTAGTACAATTACTATGGAGATTAGTGTGGATATTTTGAAAAAATTAAAAATAGAAATTTTATCCATAGTTATACATATACATGTTTATATACTGTTATTCACAGTAGCTAAATTATGGCCTATATAGCCATCAACAAGTGAGTAAAGAACAGGCAGCATATGTATATAATAACCATAAAGAAGAAATGAGTCACTTTTATGAAAGTATATGGCTCTCGAGACCATGATACTAAATGACATAATAAATGTGTTATGATGCATTTTTCAAGCTGGAAATTCTAGGGTACACAATTGTAGAAATAATAGTAGTAATAATAGTAATTTTATTTTTCATTAAAAGGTCAAAGATGAAGTATGGCTTCAAAGAATAAAAACATGACACATAAAATAATTATTCTCATTATTTTACCTGTGGATCAGAGTTGATGACTGTTAACTATAATTTGCTTCTTATGTAGATGATATATTGAAGTAGAACTCACAACATTCTATATATTTAAGCTGTACAACATGATGCTTTGCTCTACCTGCATCCATAATCAATTTAGTAAGCACATCCATCACCTCATATACTTACCATTTTCTCATGTACGTGGTGAGAACATTTAAGATCTACTTATAGCAAAATTCAAATATGCAGTACTGTATTACTGGGCTGGGGAGATAGCTCAGTGGAATAAATGATCGGCTGGCAAGCACAAGGTCCTGAGTTCGATCCCTGGTTCCGCACACACACAAACAAAACACTGTATTACTAACTATAGTCATCATTTTCTACATAAGAGTCCCAGAACTTATTTTTTTGTACAACATTTTAAAAATGTTACAAACAAGAGTGTACTACTATTGTAAAGCATACAGTATTAGTAAATTACATAAGTGTTACTGCTTCTCAAAAAGTCAGGTATGCCACTCAAGGTAAGGATATGGTATTACTCCATACCATCTATCTTCTCTGGCCACTTTGGAATAAGTCTAGAACGTAATGACAAAAGAAATTGAATAAACAATATGCTACTGAATAGACATAGGTTACTGAAGAAATTAAAAGAGAAATTTAAAATTGTCTTAACATAAATATAACTAGAAATATAACATAACAAAATGTATGGGATATAACATAATCAGTACAAAGAAGGAAGTTTATAGTAATATATTCCTACAACTTAAAAAAATATTCAAATAAACTATCTATAAAGATGTGTCTTAAAGACCTAGGAAAGCAAGAGTACATCCCATCCAAAATTTGTAGAAAAAAAGAAACAACAAATATTAGACCAGAAATAATGAAATAGAGACCAAAAAAAAATATGAAAAAAGAGCTGGGTTTTTGAAAAGATTAACAAAATTGCTGTCCTGCCCACCCATGCTGACCCACCAGGCTAGTGTCCAGGTAGGACCTCTTCATCTGTGTGCGCCTCCACCCTGTCAGCCACCAGAACTCTGCCCCTGCCCACCCACGCTGACCAACTGGGCCAGTGCCCAGGTAGGACCTCTTTGCCTGCATGCGTCCCCCACCCCACCAACAACCAGAACTCTGCTGCAGCCCATCCATGCTGACCAACTGGGCTGGTATCCACGTAGGACTTCTCTGCCTGTATGTGCCCACTGCCCCGCCAGCCACCGGAACTCTGTCCCCACCCACCCCCGCTGACTGACCGGCCAGTGCCCAGCCCAGATAGGACCTCTTCGCCTGCATGCACCCTCTGCCCTGCCCACCCACATTGATCAACCAGGCCTGCGCCCAGGTAGGACATCTGCGCTTGTGCGCCCCCTGCCCTACTACCTGAATGCCAAACTCACCCACCACCCAGAATGACCAGACGGGCACTCCGGTAGCATCTCCTGGCCTGTGTGCACCCTTGCGCTGCCACTGGAACGCTACTCCTGCCCACAGCCTGTGACTGGTGGAAACATAGGCAGGAACACTAGGCCTGCACCCTTTTGCCACCAGAGTGTCTTCCTCACCCACAACCAAGCTCCTGCATCTACTGTGGAACCCTGCAGCAAAATTTCCTGCAGAGAGGCTGGGGGTCAGACCCTACCAGCTAATCTAGGAGCTGAGCATCTTGGCAGAGGAGGACATTGGGCTCTTTTCCAAAAGCTAAAGTGGGAAGAAGCTGAGCACAGCAGCCAGACCCAGCCAGGCACATCTGGATCTGATCAAGATTGGTAGATCCAGATCCAAATTTTGATAGGCACTACTGGCATAACTTTACCAAAGTGCAAAGGTTACTGCTATATGACAAAGAGAAGGAGCTTGATGCAATCTCAGGTCCCAAACCCAGTCAGAACAAATCCAGGAAACACTAACACGGAATAAAATGGGAATCATGCAACTGAAATCTTTGCATTGGTAGCATCTGAGGTAGACAGAAACGTATAGAGGAACTCAGATCAGAGATAACATCTGAAGTAAAAAAAGAGATGTATGAATTAATAGGCTCTGAAGTGGAAAAACAACTGCAGAAAAGTATAGAGAAAATCAGACCAGGAATAACCACTGAAGTAAAGAAAGACATCTCTAAATTAATAGCATCTAAAGTAGAAGAACAACTGCAGAAAGGTAGAAAGGAGATCAGAGCAGAAATAATCTCTGAAGTAGAGAGAGAGAAAGGATAACTATAATGGATGACAAAAGACATTGATAAAAAATTAGAGGAGAATAGAAAAATGATGGATTCCCTAAATGAGCAATATGGGAAAGAAGTAGATCACATGAAACAGTTTCAAAGAGATATACAAGAGAATAAAATGTCAATCACAAGCTGCCAACACTGTATGAATGAAAGTGAAGATAGAGTTTCAGATCTTGAAAACACAGTTGCAGCTAGTGAAAATGTAAGGAAGAATCTCTTAAAAACAACCAGGAAGCAGGAAAAAATAACTCAACATCTGCAAGATGATGCAAAAATGAATGTGAAATTAATAGAAATCAACAAGAAAGGAGTTAATACAAGGGATATAAAAAAAATATGGGCAGAAGTAATCGCAGAAAACTTCCCAAGCATGAGAAAACAATCAGACATTCAGGTAACTGAAGCAAACTCCTAATAACATCAACCTGACTAAAAACACACCCAGACATATAAAGTCAAGATCCCAGAAATCCAGCAGAAGAATAGAATACTAACAGCTGCTAGAGAAAAGAAACAGATCACACTTAAAGGCAAAACTATCAGAATAATGGCAGATTTCTCCTTACAAAGCACAAAGTCAAGAAGAGCATGGAGCAGAGTGCTTCAAGTCCTCCACAAAAACAAATTCCAGCCCAGGCTGCTATACCCTGTAAAGTTCTCTTTCAAGTATGAGGGAAAAGCAAAATACTTCCATGAGAAGGAGCCACTAAAGAATTTCATGAGGTCAAAGCCAACAGTACACAGACTACTAAGAAATATTTTAGAGAGGGACAAAAATGAACTAAACTCCACAAATTAGAAAGAACCCACCAAATAGGTCAACCAATTAAACACAGGAGAAAAAGTGGTAAACAGTAGTAAGTAAAAGACATGTCAATTGTTAGTCAATACATTTCAATTATAACCATCAATGTAAATGGACTCAATTCTCCAACTAAAATAGATTGGCAGAGTGGATAAGGAAGCAAAATCCAACAATACGCTGTATACAAGAAACACACTTAACTAATAAAGAAACTCATAGGCTAAAAGTTAAAGGATGGAGAGAACAATACTACATGTTCCAGCACCTCAAAAACAAACAAACAAAAAAAGCAGGGGTAGCAATCCTGTTTGCAGATAGTCTACACTTCAAACCAAGACTGATTAAACGAAATAATGAAGGCCACTACATATTGGCTAGGGGAAAAATTCAAGACAAAGACGTAACACTCATAAATATGTATGCACCCACCATGGGAGTACCAAGTTATATAAGACAAACCTGGGTAGACATGAAAAAATCTACTATCCAGTACCAGAATTTTAACAGGAGACCTTAATACCCTTTATCCCAAAAAGATAGGTCAAGGAGACAAAAAAAAAAAAAAAAAAAAAGAAAGCAAAGAAGTCACAGAACCGAACCAGAACTTGGAACAATTGGACTTGGTGGACATACATAGAGTGTTCCATCCAATCACTTTTGAATACACATTTTTTTTCCAGCTGCACATGGCACATTTTCTAAAATAGACCACATACTAGTGCATAGGTCATGCTTATGAATATGAAGAAAACAGAAATTATCCCATGCATATTATCTGACCACAGTGCAATGAAACTGGAAATAAATGACAAAAGAAACAGACCAAAAATTAGAGAAAAAGGACTACAAGGATAGCCAATATTTTGGCCCTTCCCCTTCAAGGTCAGTCAGGACTTAGGACATAAAGAGAACCTGTGCTATACCATTCTATAACTTAGTGGTTTCCCAAATTTTCTGTTCAAGGAGATTTTGGGGCTAAGGGGAAAAGGGTTGAAGATATATAGTGTACCTAAGGAGAGTCATCTAGAGAGAAAATATTCTCTCAGGCTTTCACAGAGAGCAAACTGGTCAAGCAATGGCCATGACTCATCCAGATGGATGGCATTTACAACAGTTCTACAAAGCACTGTATATGGTTTCAACGTAAATCCTGAGGGGATTTGACTGACCTTGGGAGATACAAAAGTTCCATGCTTTGTTGTACAGGTCTTGCTTTAACTTGGCCTTAACCACCCAGAAGAAAAGTTTAACCACAAGGTTAGATTAGTATGCTGAGCTGTAAAAGGCACAAATCAATAGCTTCTGACATTGCCAGTTTTGCCAATAACTCATTGTGATTATGGAACTTTGCATTATGTATGTAACTATTTTCTCTTAGTTCAATGAGAAGAAATATTTTGTACCAATAATGATTAGAAAGATTATCATGTCTACACTCTGTGCTCCCTATAACTACTAGGAAGACAACAATATGCATTGTTTCAAATATTGGGAATGTACTACTAATGTGTTTGGAACTGTCACACTGTTGTTTCTTATTAAAAAGTAATAAAAAAAAAAAAACCCTGAAAATTGCTAACCCTTAAGCTGGACTGGAGAAGGGAGAGGGAAGGAAGAAGGGAAAGAGAGGCGGCCAAATGGAGGGAGAATGACCAAATAAATACAATAACAAAAAGAATCATTAGAGACTATCAAACACCACTACATGCCAATATATTTGATAACATAGATAGATGGAGACATTTCTAGGGTCAAAGGACCTACCAAAAAGACAAAGAAAATCTGAAGTTATGAATAAGTAGTAAGACTAAGCCAGTTATGAAAATCTCTCAAATAAAAGTCTACTATGATGCACAGACAATGTTGATTATTCATAATATATGCTAAAGAGTTGGAAGGGAGGAGGCCTGAACAACCTCATTCTACAAGGCCACCATTACCAGATATCAAAACCAAAGATCCAACAACCACAGCAAATATGTTCAGTTTTTGTTTTTTTTTTTCATTCAATATAGTGCTGCAACTTTTAGCTAGAGCATTGAGGCAAGAATAAAAAAAGTATAAATACAAAGTACACGTCAAATTAATCTGTCTTTGCAGATGATATAATTCTATACATATAAAAATCTGAAGACTCCATGAGAAGACTATTAGAACTTACAGATGCAGTAACACAAAAACAGCATTTTTATACAGCATGGTGAGACTTTTGACAAAGAAATGTTAGTAAATCTTACTCATATTATAAGAAAAAAAAGCAATACAGGAATAAATTTAGCTAAGGAAGTAAAAGATCTTGCAACTAAAATTATAAAACAGAAGAAACTGAACATATAATAATAAAGACCTTCCACAGTCATAGATTATAACCTTAATAGTTAAAATATCTATACTATCTGAAATAATTTAGAGATTCAAACCAGTTTGCTTCAAATTACCAGTGACACTCTTCCCAAACTAGAAAAAATTCTAAAATTCATACAGAAGTGTGTGTGCATATATGTGTGCACACGTGTGTGCACGTGCACACACACACACACACACACACACACACACACACACATCAAAAAGCCTCAGCAATGCTGAATCAAGAGGACAAAGCTGGAGTTATCACAATACCTCATTTCAGGCATACTACAGACCAACAGTAGTGAAAACAGCATGGTACATGCACAAAGACAGACTTAAGGACTAATAGAACAAAACAGAGATCCCAGAAATAGACCTCTGGGTCTATACCAAATTAATTATGAAAATGGCTGCCAAAAACAGATTGGTGAAAGAATAGCCTGTAAAATCAATGGTGCTGGCAAAACAGGATTCAGAATATTAAATTTCATTCCTCTCCTTCTACAGGAAAATCAGCTGAAAAATGGATATAAGACATAAGACAATGAAACTTCTAAAAGAAAATATAAGGGAAAGACTTCAAGATATTGTTATAGGCAGTAATGTTTTTGGATATGATTTGAAAAGCACAATAAAACCAATCAATAGATAAATAGATAAAATATGGCATATCTGTACAATAGATTATGAAACCATAATCAGGAATGAAGTTATGCCTGCTACAGTGAAATGGATGTAATTGGAGGACATAATGTTAAATGTAAACTTAAAATTGAAGAGCAAGTGCCATATGCTCTCCTCCATATATGGAAGACAGCTCGAATCAATTAACAAAATTAAAAAAATAAAATCTCAATCTGAATACTGAAAAGGAATTAACAGAGGTTGGCTAGTTAGGGAGATGAGGTTGGATTAAAGGAATGATGGACTTGATAAGTATATGCTGCATGCACTTACTGAAAAGGTATACTGAACTCCATTGGTATGTACTAGCAATACTAAGTAACTTTTTAAAAATCTACTGTAATTCTGGTTCCATAAGAGGAAATAAGAAATACTTGTTTCTATGTGCAAATATACAATTATTACCAAATTATTAAGAAAGCAAAGGTAATTGATGAAACCATATTATTCATTAGTGACTTTCATATGCATCAAAGTTTGCTATAAGAATATGCTGAAGGTATATAACAGGAAACAAGAATCTCTGTCATAGTTGATATTCTCAAGTATTAGTGATACACTTCTGAAAAAATTTCACGTGATGTATCTTTCCCTTGGATATTTAAATTTAAGCTGAATATAGCTAGGCAAGTAATTGGATATAGGTAACATTTATTATGTTAATTTATTTATTTAATTCTACTGAATAAATTCTTAAAATATATCTGAAATTCAGTTCATGATTATTAGCCTTATGTGGGTTATGCAAGGTCTGATGAAATTTTAAGTCTGACATTTTCATATAAGTACTAATTGTCATCTATATAATAATTAGAGAATAAAGCATTGATTTATACCAGTGTTTCTCAACCTTTCTAATGCCGTGACCCCACAATACAGTTTCTCATGTTGCGGTGACCCCAAACCAAAAAATAATTTTGGTGGCTACTTCAAAACTGTAATTTTGCTACAGTTATGATTCGGAATGGCTTTCGGCGGCCCCTGTGTTTCACTCATTTGACCCCTGCCAGGGATGCGACCCACAGGTTGAGAACCGCTGATCTATGCATAGCAAAAAATGCCAGAAAAATAGATAGACTTAGGTTATCTTTTCAAATAGAGGCAGAAAACTTTTCTGTTTACCAGATCAGAGTGTCCTGACATTGAGAAGAAAATTACCCACTCCATTTTATAAAATGGTACAGTTTTATTTTGAAAATGCGAGGGGGCTAGAAGATAACAAGTACGGTAAAGAGAACTATATCTGATGTTGTAGCTATTGATGCTGTTTATACTTGAAAGTATTGCATTTTTACCATCAAATGCTCTGGAACTATCCTATTCCAAGAAAAGTGGGCTCCCAAATAAGGGAGTAGTACCAGAAAACAAAATAGGACAGATAAAATCATTTCCAACAAACTGGAAATAGTTATGTTCACATCTGTATTCCTGAAAGACTCCTAACATTCATTGCTTTCCTCAAAACATTCTATTTCTTTTTATTTCCTCAGTTTAAAGACTGGGGCTTTCATGAAGTCATCCAAGCTAAACAAGCAAACAAAAACTTGAATTAGTCTTTACTTTTGTCACTTCTCCAATTTATTAGGACAAATTACCTAGTGATCATTTGTCATTTACTGTGCACTTACTATGTAAAGTATGTTGAGTACAAATATTTAACCCTCATAATGACAGCAGTGGAATTTTTTTTACTCATTTAAGGTAGATTTCATTACCTGTGCTTTTAGGAAACTTATGTTCAAGATGTATACATCATCAGAATCATTTTAAGGAGTACAGCTTATTTTATGACAATAATGCACCTCCCATATTTTCCATGGCACTGATAAACATATTCTCTATATTATTATTTAGGTAGAACAACCGAAGTAGTCTGTCTTTATGTCTCTTTCCAATCCACTTCTGTTTGTTTGTTTGTTTTTGGCACTGGCAACTGAACTCAGGATTGTATGGGGGTCAGGTAGACAACTTACGCTCTAAACTATATCCCTAGCCCTTCAATCTACTTTGATAAGAACAATCTGAAAATGTTTTTCAAACTCTTCAGAAATTTCTCTTGTCACTGAGACATACATATGCATCCTTTGTAGTGTGATTACAGCCTAAATTTCCTGCCTTATCTTTTGCATTTTTTTTTTCTTCTTCCTGTTTGTATGTATTTGGTACAGGTCTACAGGGTCTCAACTACATAGGTTGGATTCATAGTGATTCTCTTGTTTTCAGCCTCCCAAGCACTGGGATTACAGACCCACATCACCATTCCCAGTCTCAATTGCTCAGTGTTTCCTGGGGCGGGGGCCGGCACCGCATGCCCGGGATTGAACTCCAGCTGCTGCGTTCTGCCTAAGTACGCACTTTAGTCTGCTGCACTATCTAGCTGGCCCCAGTTATTCTAGATAAAAACCTTGTCTTTAGCCAAACTGTACTTCTAAAATTCACTGTTTGTTTATTTTTAGTAGTTTTTCTAATTTTCTTTTCTTTTTTTTTGTCTTTTTGAGACAGGGTCTCGCTATGCAGTTGAGGCTGGCCTTGAGCTCACTTTTGTAGCCCAGGCTGGTCTCGAACTCACACCAATCCTCCTGCCTCAGACTCCCAAGTGCTGGGATTACAGGCGTGCGCCACCACGCCCAGCTTAATTTTCTTTTCTTTAGGAGTCTTCCCCATTATCATTACCTGTGAGGAATTCTTTGGCCTTAGATCAGTGGTTCTCAACTCTTCTAATGCTGTGACCCCACAATACAGTTCCTCATGTTGCGGTGACCCCAAACCAAAAAATAATTTTGGTGACTACTTCAAAACTGTACTTTTGCTACAGTTATGATTCGGAATGGCTTTAGGCGACTCCTGTGTTTTGGCCATTTGACCCCCTGCTGGGGTCGCAACCCACAGGTTGAGAACTGCTGCCTTAGATCCATGGTCTATACTTTACTCTAAAAAATTTATACAACTGGTGGCCCACTGCAATTACAGAACATTTGACAGTGTATGTATCTGCTTCCTCTTAGTCCAAAGAGAAGTATATTCTTTTCCTTTTTTTTTTTCTAAGCAACATCAATAGGGAGGTGGGTCATGCCCACACCCTGTACTCTGTAGAATGATTGTGAGGACAATATGCAATATGTAAACTTTCCAAAAAAAAAAAGAAAGGGGAAAAGAAAAAAAAAAAAGTAATGTTGATTTAAAAGGGTTAATGTTTAATTGTTTGATCAATCTTATATACCTATATGTATTAATCTAAACTGATCTGATGATCAAAATATGTAATATAACCATTGTCAAATTTAAACAATAAAAATATTTAAAAAATAAAAAAATTATACATAAAATTAATATGCAATGTACTTTGTAATGAAATATGATTTCTTCTCACAGTACACATTAAACTTCTACAGGACCATTCATTAATATTTTCTCACTAAATGTAACTGAAAGATTGATGGGCAACTTATTCAAATTAGGAACTTCTATTTAGCAAAGAAACTCTTAAGAGAGTTAAAAAGAAAAAAGGAAAGTGATAGAATTGGAGAAAAAAGGAACAATATATGTATCAATGAGCTGATATCCAGTGTATATAAGGCATGTCTTTTAATAAATAAAAGTTAATCAAACCTTTGAAGAGCGGAAGAGATGTAAATAGGTACTTCACAAAATGTGAGACCAAAATGGCCAAGAAGGACATGCAAAAATGCTTGTTAGCATTAATTATCAAGGAAAAAATTAAAACAATATTCAGGTGTCACTATTTGCTTTCAAAACTGACTATCATAAAGACTGACAATACTGTTAGAAAGTAGAGCAAGCTGGAATTGTAAAATGTTGAAGGGAGAATAAAATAGAGTATCTACTTGGGAAAACCAGACGAATCCAACATTTAAAACTCATTTGCAGTTACCTTAGCAACGGCCCTGGAGTCTGGCAGCAATGACCTCCAATTTTAAAAAGTCAAACGTGGCATCAAGTGCCCCTAGAAAAGGATGAGTCCTAAACGAGACATGACTGAAGAGCAGAAACAGGAAGTCCGGGAAGCTTTTGATCTCTTCGATGCATATGGGACTGGGACCATTGATGTAAAGGAACGAAAGTTGGCAATGAGAGCCCCGGGCTTTGAGCCCAAGAAAGAAGAAACCAAGAAAATGATCAGTGAAACTGATAAAGAGGGGACAGGCCAAATGAACTTCAGTGACTTTCTGACCATGATGACTCAGAAAATGTATGAGAAAGATACCAAGGAAGAAATCTTTAATCCCAGCACTTTGGGAGGCTTAGGCAGGAAGATCAGTGCGAGTTTGAGACCAGCCTGGGCTACAAACGTGAGCTTAAGGCCAGCCTGAACTGTACAGTGAGACCCTGTCTCAAAAAGAAAAAAAGCCCCTTGACCACCCAGCAGGAAAAAAAAATGCATGAAACTCAGAGCTAGATTGGTGAGATGAGCTTTAGGAGGCTTAGATTCAATAGCCTCCAACATCACAAGCTTCACTGGTGGCCCACTGCAATTGTAGAACATTTGACAGTGTATGTATCTGCTTCCTCTTAGTCCAAAGAGAAGTATATTCTTTTCCTATTTTTTTTTTTCTTTTCTAAGCAACATCAATAGGGAGGTGGGTCATGCCCACACACTGTACTCTGTAGAATGATTGTGAGGACAATATGCAATATGTCAACTTTCAAAGAAAAGAAAGGGGAAAAGAAAAAAAAAATAATGTTGATTTAGAAGGGTTAATGTTTAATTGTTTGATCAATCTTATATACCTATATGTATTAATCTAAACTGATCTGATGATGAAAATATGTAATATAACCC